>JASDQU010244007.1:23089-39673 GCA_032191745.1 Picea mariana | reverse complement strand
TAGACAAGGATTCCAAATTTTGTATAGTTTGAGTTATGTGCTCTTCTTGTATTCCATCTATCTAGTTTTCTTTATGTTATTTCTCAATAAGTGAATGATTGAAATTTAGTATAACATCTACTGTAATCACATTTTATTTAGTTATTTGATAAGCAAGCAGTTTTTCCTCTATATTTGCTATCGGCAAATACAAGACCTGCAAGCTACTTGGATCACTATATCATATATACTTTCAGGAGTGCATTCTACATTTTCATCTACTGCAAACAAGGTAAGATTCATCTGTAATTGATGCCTCATTTTGATTGATAGTTTTGTGATTTTCTCCCTCATCACTCAACTTTATTAATTGACTCAAATGACGAAACATGGCCTTTGTTCTGTTCAATTATTAATTTCATTTGAGGATTTAATTCTTACACAACTAACGGAAGAAAAAACACTTTTAAAAACATTCCTTAAATTCCTCATGCTTGACATTATTCTTTGAGCCTTAATTTTAATCTCAAGAACAACATTACACATCAAAATACCACATTTGCACTACACACCCTAAGTGTCACAAAGTGTCACAAAGTAACGTATGCACCTTGGTAAGTGTCATATTCACTATCACAAGTTTTGTATGCACCTTCCCAAGTGTCGCGTTAAATTTTTGAAGTGTCACCACCCATTGAAACCATTTAAATATTTGTTCATGACCCCTAAGTCACATGGTAGGAGGGAAACCATAATTTCTAGGTCGAAATACAATTTTTCCTTGTAAAATTCAACCCTTTTTTGAGAATTTATGAAGGGTGGTGCCCCCATGGCCATGCTGGGGGAGTGGAACTTCATGGAATGGTGAGCACCACTCTAGAGTATGGTTCCTAGTGTCAAACTAAGGGGGATCACTAGTCTTGTTGAGAGAAAAGGGGGATCTCCCCCACCTTATTCTATGGGATATATCCTTCATATTGGGTTAGTTGTGTTCGACCCTCATGCTTGGGATTCTCTTTAGGATATGATAAAAATATCAAGGGTCCATATCCTCAACCATACTCCTCATTTTCTCATGGTTGTTGTGCCTCTCAAGCCTTTATATTGAGGGCGTTCCAAGGTGAAGGAGGAAGGATTGGAGAATATCAAACCTCTAATCTCAAGGGAAGATTTCAAGTATCAAACCCATGATATTGGTATATTTGTGCAAGGTATGGATGAGAAGAGCTTGGATAATTGTTGCATCATCATCCATGGTTTGTAAGTATTCTCTTTGGGTTCTCATTTTGAATATACTTGGCCCATTTCCTTCAATCTTGTGTAATATTGCATGTGCTTGTCTATTGTTCCTTCAATATTTGTAGATGAATTTTATTTACCTAATCAAATAGAGTAGTATATATTTGTTTCTCTTTGTTTTCCATTGTAGGTACCAAGTTGCACCAGGGAGTTTGGATATCAAGCTCAGATTGGAAGCAGCGAGGAAAAACATTGAAACAAGGTGAATCACACTCTTTCTCCCTCTCTCTTTTTGATTGGTTAAAATTAATTCAAAGGGATGTTAGTGTCCACTTGTAGTGTTTTTGTATTGGTATAGGGGTCTGTAATCCAAGGGATATTTCACCTGTCTACAGGGGAAATATTGCGTAACAAAAACTGCTGACTCCATTGGGGAAGGACTTTGACTAATATTTTCTTGGATCGTATAAAGCCTTTGACTATCATTAGATCTTGATTTATGCTTGATTATGATATAATTCCCCTTATTTCTTCTTCATTGAAGATATCATAGAGTCATTCATTTATTTTTCTAATTTTTTATCCTTCTAGAGCAATTTTTTAACTCTTCATAAGGGTGGCACTCCCCCTCAGTTCACACCAGGGAACCACTTACGTCACCGGCGCTCCAAAGAAGCCTAATCGAGGGTGTCATTATTTGAATGGTTCCCTCCCAGAGCCTCCTATAGAGTGTTATTCCCCTAAATGGTTCTTTGTATAATTGAGAACAGGGGTGCCATTCCCCCTGTTTTGGCCTTTTTGCCTCTTTTTGCTTGCTCTTTCTCAGTTTTATTTTGAGGGGATTTATTCCCAAAGACTCCTGATTGTCTTTGACTTTGTTTGGATTGAGGATTTCATGTTAATCACTAATTTTTTCCTTTTTTTTTTATCTTTCAAACCTCTTCTTTATTGTGAGATTGATTCACCTTGCTTTTCACTAGTTTTGTATTTGTCTCATGATCTTTTGATTATCTGATTGATTGGGAGAGTCTGCAAAGGTTTGACTGGGCTTAAGTTTCTGTTCAATATTTGTTAGAATATCTCTCTATTTTGAATGATTGAGATTCTTTGGCTTACCACAACCTAGCTTGAATTCCTCTTTCTTCTTGTTCATATTTAAAGATTATTGAGTGATTTCCACTTCCTCTTCCTCATTGTTTGCGTTCTTTGAGTCTTGTCACTTTTTTGAGTGCATTTCTTGTTCGATATTTTTACTTCATATTCCTTTGTATCTAGATCGAATTCTTGCATTGAAAGTAAGTAATTAGAAATAAATTTCATTTTATTTAGATTCATTGCATTTATAATAAAAGGAACATAAATTGATTGTATTCAAAGTTTTGGGTGGTAAACTACATTCGGTTAATGCATATGGGAATGGAAAAATACTCTTCTCCTTTGTATAGATAGAATTTATCCAACACAAAATTTCCATCTCATTCTGTTGCACTCTTTTGGATTCGAGTCCAAACATCATTTGTTTCTCTTCCATACCCTTGAGTAAATAACAACTTAATAATCAATGCACTAATTAAAATCTATCTAGAAATTATTTTTTTCTAGGCATTCTACAAACCTATATTAGCTTAGGTGTAGGGATTTGGAATAAGTGTTGAGAATAGATTTACAAATCCATAAAAAAACATAGAGTCGTTTGATAGGGACCAGAAATCCAATTTTCATATAAGAAAATCCAGGAACCCCCTCTCACATAGGGAATAAACACGAGGTCTCGTGCGGGAGAGCAGTGGATATTACCCCTTCTATGCTCAACCACTTGTAGAGGAAAGAAAGTATATTGGGGGGTTTTCTTGAGAAACTATTGGTTTCATTTGGTCTTAGTGATTCATGAACTCCGAATCCGTTCAGGGTCCTATGGAGTGTTACTGATCCACTTGTCTTCAATTCTCTTGAAGAGCTTCAGGCTTGATATCCTTCCCATACGTTCGAACCCAACTGTTGATTGTACCTACCCAGAGGCTGATTGTGAGTTGGTAAAATTAGTGTCCTTTGTATTTAGATTTCATACATGAGGTGATGACAAAGGGGAGTCTTTGTTGTACCTAGGTTAGAGGTTGGTCAAACTCACTTGGTCTCCATAGAGGGTAACCCACAAATAGACTGTGAGGGAACTTACACCAAGGTGTAAATCTATTAAGTAGGTCACCAACGTAACTAATCCACCCTATCTATCCCATCCCCTTCTCACTTTTATCCTGCGATGTTGGATTTCATCACCAACTAGTGCTTCACTGTGAAAAGGCTTGTTTGTTTGGTTTGCTTCCTAGATTTTTTAGTGTGTGATGTTTGTTTTTCCCTAGAAAACCTTAGGGTTGAGTCTATGTCTATGGTGTCATTTCCTGGAACTACCAATGAAGTAAACTATTTCCTCAGGTTATCGTTTGTTTCTCCTTCTGCGGGACATGTTGGTCCTCCTTATATCTCCACTTTGAACCTTCCTGGACTCACTATTGGGTTGTCATTTTTGTTGTTTTTCACTCCGGTGAACATAAATGATTCCATTGCTTCGTCTGTAATCACTCCACCACAACACCATCAACCTCATTTCGATCCTCTTCCTTCTTCAACCGTAGGGTGCTATTCCCATTCTTCCTCTTCTCCTAGTGAAAGATTTGTAGCTAGTAACCAGGTAGATAAAATAAGAAGAAAAGGAATATTAAGAAGAAAAATAACCTAGGGGGAAAACTTCCAACCACTACAGGACATGTTGCAATCCATCAACCAGCTATTGTTCATCATGTTGGGAGTGTTGATAATGTCAACAAGTCCATCAAGACACATCACAAATCCAAATTCCCTTGCAGGATTTGTAAGGGAGACCAAATTCTCAAGGATTGCCCTATTATTCCCAAGGTTGTAGAAGTGTGGTCTCAAGGTCATCAACCTGCATCGTCATCCGTTGTAGGTCATGCTAGTTACAGACCATCAACTAGTAAGCAGCTTGGAAGTAATAAGGATAAATTCAAATTTCCTTGCTTGTTATGTAAGGAGATGCACCACACCTACCTCTATCCTCACATGGATGAATCTTCACACCTGTTGGAAATGATTGTTGATGTCCAACAAAAACTTCCAATAGCTTACCATAAACTCTCTCCCAACCCGCAATTTGTTGATAAACTAGTTGTTAGGATATTTAGACACTTAGGAGTTAGTTAAGATATACTTGGTCTAATGTGTCATTAGGTAAAAGTGTGTTTCTTAGTGTGTTTCTTTAGTATGCATTAGTATGCATTTTTGTTAGGAAATCTGACGGTCACGATATGTTCCTGACATAAAGTGATCTGATGGTTCATACTCTCCTAGGTCTTAACGACCATTGATCCATGGATTAACACCTGATTGGTCCATGGTCTCTATTTAAAGAGCATGGAGGATCATTTTCTGATGATTGATTGTGAGAAAATCTCTTGTAAAATATCTTTGTAATCTTTTTCTTTTGCAATAATAAACTGCTCCAAGTGGCCGCGTTGGTTGGGGCTGTGGATGTTTCCCTATAGGGGTTTTACCACATGAAAACATCGGTGTGTTGATATTTTATCTAGTTATGTGAGTGGTTACTGAAGGTGTTCATCCTTTGTTGGAATATATGTGTTGTCTAACATGGTATCAGAGCCTTTTTGAAGATTCGCTCCTGTTGTAGATCGAGATCATGAAGCTGAGTTTCCTCATCTCCATTTTCTGTCATTTTCATACATTTCTGGGCTGAGAGGATTGTTCCATTGCATCCATATCACTCTTTTCATTCAAGAACACTTTTCATTTCACTCGAAAATGTTTTTGTTTGCCCAAGATACGGTCATTACAGTCAAATCCAGAGGTATAAAGCTTGAATATGCATTTTTTTGCATAGTATTTTGGTTTTATTTCAGTTTTGTGTTATTTATTTCTGAGTTGCTACTGTTTTAGATCTGCGTATTCTCTTTGTTCCGCGCCCTGTGCGATCTCGAAAAATCAGAAACGGATAGAAAAAGGTGCATTTTCCAGGTAAGCTAACCGAGATCTAACCCTTGTTGTCATTGAGAAGCGAAAATTTTTTCTTGTGTGAAAAGAGTTTTTTTTTAGCACGCTCTCCAAGGTCGTCTTCCACAACAACAACAACAACAAAAACAACAACAACCACAATCCTCCTTCTGAACATTACAATATGTTTTTCTAGACCATTTGGTTAAAATTTTCCTTATTAAGTAAGAGGTGTTGAGTTCAAGTCTCTCTTTTGTTACTTTTTTTGAAAAAGTCCATGCTAAATTTGTAAGTGTATTTCATTTCAAGTATAAAAGTGAATCACTATAGGTAGCTTTAATATTTTATTTTAGAGTTATTTATTTTGCATGAAGTAACTTCATTGTAAAAATGATCCCCACTTCTCTTTATAAAAGTGGGTCACTTCATAAAGCAACTTACACCACCACGTGGTCCTTTGGCTACCATTTATGCCTTTTTTAAAAAGGGCATAACTCTCACATCCGAAGTCCGTTTTAAGTGTCATTTTTTAAAACCGCATAAATTTTATAATTAGAAAATAAATTATATGTTTTTGAGGAAAATGACTTAACAAAACCCTCCAGGCCGATGGTACAATTGTGAGCAAATGTGTTAAATGTATCTATAAAGGAAATGACAACACCTCCGGGAATCAATGAGGTAACCTGTGCACATCATATCTATAGATCATGATTAGAGACTATTTGTTTCTGATATGGAGAATAAGAAATAAAAACGTCTCTGTCAACATGACGAAGAGACAGAAGAGATCCAAGCGAAGCGTTTCATATTTCACATTTTGTAACCTTTACTATTTTAGAAATAAGGAGAATTCCAACCGTTTAGGGTTGAGAACCTTTTGTATAAATACATAATTAGAAGAATGAACAAAGGCTGCATCTTGCCGTATTGTAACTAAGAAAAATCATTCTTTTTTAGTATTAATACAAGTGCAGACAAGGATTCCAAATTTTGTGCAGTTTGAGTTATGTGCTCTTCTTGTATTCCATCTCTCTAGTTTTGTTTATGTTATTCCTCGATAAGTGAATGATTGCAATTTAGTATAACATCTAGTGTAATCACATTTTATTTAGTTATTTGATAAGCAAGCAATTTTTCCTCTGTATTTTCTATCGGCAAATACAAGACCTGCAAGCTACTTGGATCACTATATCATATATCCTTTCAAGAGTGCATTCTACATTTTCTTCTACTGCAAACAAGGTAAGATTCATCTGTAATTGATGCCTCATTTTGATTGACAGTTTTGTAATTTTCTCCCTTATCACTCAACTTTATTAATTGACTCAAACGACGAAACATGGCCTCTGTTTTGTTCAGTTATTAATTTCATTTGAGGATTTAATACTTACACAACTAACAGAAGAAAAAACACTTTTAAAAACATTCCTTAAATTTATCATGCCTGACATTATTCTTTGAGATTTAAGTTTAATCTCAGGAACAACATTACACATCAAAATACCACATTTGTGCTACACACCCTAAGTGTTGCAAAGTGTCACAAAGTGACATATGCACCTCGGTAAGTGCCGTATTCACTATCGCAAGTCTCGTATGCACCTTCCCAAGTGTCAGATTAACATTTTGAAGTGTCACCGCCCCTTGACACCATTTAAATAGTTTTTCATGACCCCTAAGTCATATGGTAGGAGGAAAACCATAATTTCTAGGTCGAAATACAATTTTTCCTTGTAAAATTCAACCCTTTTTTGAGCATTTATGAAGGGTGGTGCCCCCATGGCCATGCTGGGGGAGTGGAACTTCATGGAATGGTGAGCACCACTCTAGATTACGGTTCCCAGTGTCCAACTAAAGGGGACCACTAGTCTTGTTGAGAGAAAAGGGGGATATCCCCCACCTTATTCTATGGGCTATATCCTTCATATTGGGTTAGTTGTGTTTGACCCTCATGCTTAGGATTCTCTTTAGGATTTGATAAAAATATCAAGGATCCATATCCTCAACCATACCCCTCATTTTCTCATGGTTGTTGTGCCTCTCAAGCCTTTATATTGATGGCTTTCCAAGGTGAAGGAGGAAGGATTGGAGCATATCAAACCACTAATATCAAGGGAAGATTTCAAGTATAAAACCTATGATATTGTTATATTTGTGAAAGGTATGGATGAGAAGAGCTTGGATAATTGTTGCATCATCATCCATGGTTTGTAAGTATTCTCTTTGGGTTCTCATTTTGAATATACTTGACCTATTTCCTTCAATCTTGTGTAATATTGCATGTGCTTGTCTATTGTTCCTTCAATATTTGTAGATGAATTTTATTTACCTAGTCCAATAGAGTAGTATATATTTGTTTCTCTTTGCTATCCATTGCAGGTAGAAATTTGCACCAGGGATTTTGAAGATCAAGCTCAGATTGGAAGTAGCGAGGAAAAACTTTGAAACAAGGTGCACCACACTCTTTCTCCCTCTCTCTTCCTGATTGGTTAAAATTAATTCAAAGGGATGTTAGTGTCCACTTGTAGTGTTTTTGTATTGGTATAGGGGTATGTAATCCAAGGGACATTTCACTTGTCTGCAGAGGAAATATTGCATAACAAAAATTGGTGACTCCACTGGGGAAGGACTTTGACTAATCTTTTCTTGGATCGTATAAAGCCTTTGCCTATCATTAGATCTTGATTTATTCTTTATTATGATATAATTCCCCTTATTTCTTCTTCACTAAATATATCACAGATTCATTCATTGTTTTTTCTAAATTTTTATCCTTCTAGAGCAATTTTTTAACTTTTCAGAAGGGTGGCACTCCCCCGCAGTTCACACTAGGGCACCACTTACTTCACTGGCGCTCCAAAGAAGATTAACCGAGGGTGTGATTATTTGAATGGTTCCCTCCCAGAGCCTCCTACAGAGTGTTATTCTCCTAACTGGTGCTTTGTATACTTGAGAACAAGGGTGCCATTCCCCCTGTTTTGGCCTTTTTGCCTCTTTTTGCTTGCTCTTTCTCAATTTTATTTTCAGGGGATTTTTTCCCAGAGACTCATGATTGTATTTGACTTGGTTTGGATTCAAGATTTCATGTTAATCACTAATTTTTACCTTTTTTTATCTTTCAAACCTCTTCTTTGTTGCGATATTGATTCACCTTGCTTTTCGCTAGTTTGGTATTTGTCTCGTGATATTTTGATTATCTGATTGATTGGGAGAGTTTACAAAGCTTTGACTGGTCTTAAATTTATGTTCAATATTCATTAGAATATCTCTCTATTTTGAATGATTGAGATTCTTTTGCTTACCACAACCTAGCTTGAATTCCTCTTTCTTGTTGTTCATCTTTAAAGATTGTTGAGTAATTTTCTCTTCCTCTTCCTCATTGTTTGCGTTCTTTGAGTCTTGTCACTGTTTTGAGTGCATTTCTTGTTCGATATTTTTACTTCATATTCCTTTGTATCTAGATCGAATTCTTGCATTGAAAGTAAGTAATTAGAAAGAACTTTTATTTTATTTAGATTAATTGCATTTGTGATAAAAGGAACATAAATTGATTGTATTCAAAGTTTTGGGTGGTAAACTGCATTCAGTTTATGCATCTGGGAATGGAAAAAGACTCTTCTCCTTTTATAGATAGAATTTATCCAACATAAATTTCCATCTCATTCTGTTGGACTCTTTTGGATTCGAGTCCAAACATCGTTTGTTTCTCTTCCATACCCTTGAGTAAACAACAACCTAATAATCAATGAACTAATTAAAATCTATCTAGAAATTATTTTTTTCTAGGCATTCTACAAACCTACATTAGCTTAGGTGTAGGGATTTGGAATAAGTGTTGAGAATAGATTTACAAATCCATAAAAAAACATACAGTCTTGTGATAGGGAGAAGAAATCCAATTTTCATATAAGAAAAGCCAGGAAGCCCCTCTCACACAGGGAATAAACACGA
Source organism: Picea mariana (assembly GCA_032191745.1). Taxonomy (NCBI): domain Eukaryota; kingdom Viridiplantae; phylum Streptophyta; class Pinopsida; order Pinales; family Pinaceae; genus Picea; species Picea mariana. Next base: position 30,478 of record JASDQU010244007.1, on the reverse strand, counting down.
GGTCCCGTGCGGGAGAGTAGTGGATATAACCCCTCCTAGGCTCAACCAATCGTAAAGGAAAGAGAGTATATTGGGGGTTTTTCTTGAGAAACTATTGGTTTCATTTGGTCTTAGTGATTCATGAAATCCGAATCCGTTCGGGGTCCTATGGAGTCTTACTGATCCACTTGTCTTCAGTTCTCTTGAAGATCTTCAGGCTTGATATCCTTCCCATACGTTTGAACCTGACTGTCGATTGTACCCGCCCAAAGTCTAACTGTGAGTTGGTAAACTCAGTGTCCTTTGTATTTAGATATCATACATGAGGTGATGACAAAGAGGAGTCTTTGTTGTACCTGGGTTAGAGGTTGGTCAAACTCACTTGGTCTCCTTGGAGGGTAACCCATGGATAGACTGTGAGGGAACTTGCACCAAGGGATAAATCCATTAAGAAGGTCGCCAACATAACTAATCTATCCTATCTATCCCATCCCCTTCTCACTTTTATCCTGTGATGTTGGATTTCATCACTAACTAGTGCTTCACTGTGAAAAGGCTTGTTTTTTTGGTTTGCTTCCTAGATTTTTTAGCGTGTGATGTTTGTTTTTCCCTAGAAAACCTTAGGTTTGAGTCCATGTTTATGGTGTCAGTTCCTAGAACTACCAACGAAGTAACCTATTTCCTCAGGTTATCATTTGTTTCTCCTTCTGTGGGACATGTTGGTCCTCCTTATATCGCCACTTTGACTCTTCTTGGACTCACTATTGGGTTGTCATTTTTTTTGTTTTTCACTCCAGTGAATGTAAATGATCCCATTGCTTCGTATGTAATCACTCCACCCCAATACCATCAACCTCATTTCAATCCTCTGCCTTCTTCAACCGTAGGGTGTTCTTCCCATTCTTCATCTTCTACTAGTGAAAGCTTTGTAGCTAGTAACCAGGTAGATAAGAAGAAGAAGAAAAGGAATATTAAGAAGAAAAATAAGCTAGGGGGACAACTTCCAACCACTGCAAGACATGTTGCAAGCCATCAACCAACTATTGTTCATCATGATGGGAGTGTTGATAATGTCGACAAGTCCATCAAGACACATCACAAATCCAAATTCCCTTGTAGGATTTGTAAGGGCGACCACCTTCTCAAAGATTTCCCTGTTATTCCCAAGGTTGTAGAAGTGTGGTCTCAAGGTCATCAACCCGCATCGTCATCTGTTGTAGGTCATGCTAGTTACAGACCATCAACTAGTAAGTAGGTTGGAAGTAAGAAGGGTAAATTCAAATTTCCTTTGTTTTTATGTAAGGAGATGCACCACACCTACCTTTATCCTTGCATGGATGAATATTCATACCTGTTGGAAAAGATTGTTGATGTCCAATAACAACTTCCAATAGCTTACCATAGACTCTCTCCTAAGCCGCAATTTGTTGATGAATTGGTTGTTAGGATATTTAGACACTTAGGATTTAGTTAAGATCTACTTGGTCTAATGTGTGATTAGGTAAAAGTGTGTTTCTTTAATATGCATTAGTATGAATTTTTAGTTAGGAAATATGACGGTCACGATATGTTACTGACATAAAGTGATCTGACGGTTCATACTCTCCTCGGTCTTAATGACCATTGATCCATGGCTTACCACCCGATTTTTCCATGATCTCTATTTAAAGAGCATGGAGGATCATTTTCCGATGATCGATTGTGAGAAACTCTCTAGTCAAATATCTCTGTAATCTTTTTCTTTTGCATTAATAAACTGCTCCAAGTGGCCACGTTGGTTGGGGGTCGTGGATGTTTCCCCGTAGGGGTTTTACCACGTGAAAACATTGGTGTGTTGATCTTTTATCTGGTTATGTGAGTGTTTACTGAAGGTGTTCATCCTCTATTGGAATACATGTGTTTTCGAACATGGTATCATAGCCTATTTGAAGATCCGCTCCTGTTGTAGATCGATATCATGAAGCCGAGTTTCCTCATCTCCATTTTCTATCATTTCTGTACATTTCTGGGCTGATAGGACTATTCTATTGCATCTGGATCACTCTTTTCACTCAAGAACACTTTTCATTTCACTCGAAAACATTTCTGTTTGCCCAAGATACGATCATTACAATAAGATCTGGAGGTATAAAGCTTGAATATGCATTTTTTAAATTCTTGCATAGTATTTTGGTTTTATTTCGGTTTTGTATTATTTATTTCCGAGTTTCTACTATTTTAGATCTGCATATGCTCTTTGTTCCGTGCTCTGTGCGATCTCAAAAAATCAGAAACATATAGGAAAAGGTGCATTTTTCGGGTAAGTTAACCGAGATCTAACCCTTGTTGTCATCGAGAAGCGAAATTTGTTTCTTGTATGAAAAGAGTTCTTTTTTAGCATTCTTTCCAAGGTCGTCTTCCACAACAACAAAAAAAACAACCACAATCCTCCTTCTGAACATTACAATATGTTTTTCTAGACCATTTGGTTAAAATTTTCCTTATTAAGTACGAGGTCTTGAGTTCAAGTCTCTCTTTTGTTACCTTTTTTGAAGAAGTTCATGCTAAATTTGTAAAGTGTATTTCACTTCAAGTATAAAAGTGAATCACTATAAGTAGCTTTAATATTTTATTTTAGAGTTATTTATTTTGCATGAAGTAACTTCATTGTAAAAATGATCCCCACTTCTCTTTATAAAAGCGAGTCACTTCATAAAGCAACTTACACCACCGCATGGTCCTTTGGTTACCGTTTATGACTTTTTTAAAAAGGGCATAACTCTCACATCTGAAGTCCATTTTAAGTGTCATTTTTTAAAACCGCATAACTTTTCGAGATCTTTCCATTCATATCATCAGTTTCAGTTTTTAAATCCATATTATCTGCATATTTAATATAGCTTCTACAAGTAATCTCTTACTTACCAACACCAACTACTTCCAATGGAAATCCCATATGGAGGATATATTAAGAAGTAAAGGTTTGTACCGAATTACCTTGATAAAGGAAACAACACCCACTGATGCTGATAAGAAAGCCAAATGGGATAATAGGAATGATGAAGCACGTGGATTAATCGGAATGCCGAACTCTCTTGATTTATGGTTCCACCTTCAATTAATTGATAAACCCAAAGAATATTGGGAAAATATTTAATCTGTGTTTGGTAAACACAATATTATTCGAACAGAACAATTAGAAAATAAAGTACTAACTTTAAGTCCAAGTGATTTTTCTTGCATTGAAGACTATATATCTAAGTTTAAAACACTCATAACTCTATGTGCAGAATGTAAGATAAAGATAGAAGAAGATCATTCCATCTATCTTATTCTTTCTAAGCTAGGTAATGCATATTATGTTTTTGTATCTACCTTTTATGCCATGCAAGAGGCTCTAGGGGAAGCTTATCAAAAACCTAGTCTTGAGAACTTTTGTGATGTTGTGATTAGAGAGAAAGATAAGCTAGTACAACTTGGAGTGATCAACACTGCAGGTACCTCCAACAAATCCTTAGTTGTCCATCAGAAAGATAAACCCAAGAATCCAAAGAAGAAACATCCTCACCACAACAATAAGCAATATAAGGGTCCGAAACCCACTTAGACAACTTCCGCTCCTAATGGAGACAAAGGAACAACATATAAAAATACGAAGACTGACAGACATTGCAAATTTTGTGATAAATATGGTCATGATGAGTCCAAATGTTTCAAGAAGATGAAAGCTTTAGAAGCAGCAATGAAGAAGCACAACATCAGTATTGATTCTACTTTTTCTTCTTCTTCTCATGGACATGCACTTTCATCTTCTGGTTTCTCCTTCAATACAACTTCTACTTCTACTTCTGATGAGTGGCTTATTGATTCTAGAGCATCTTATCATATGGCTAAGGATAGAGACATATTTTCTAATCTAAATGAATGTAACACCAATAAAATATTTGTTGGTGATGATATATCTCTTAGTGTTGAAGGATCTGGAGCAGTTTAAGTAGAAAATGGTCATTTCAATGATGTATTATATGTTTCAAGTCTTTCTTGTAACCTTCTATCAGTATATCAAATCACTCATTCAGGTGAAGGTAAGACCGTAGAGTTTTCACCTCACTAAGTTGTAATCAAGGATTTAAATGATCCTAAGCATGTTCTTGCAACTAGAATTGCTGATGATATTACCAGGTTGTACAAGTTTGACAACTTTGGGTCATCAGCTTTTTCATCAGTTTTTGTTGCTCATAGCGATGACTTGAGCAAACTTTGGCATGAGCGGTTTGGTCATCTAAACTATCTCTCATTGAAACAACTATGTAATCAACAGATGGTGACTGGTCTTCCTCTTGTTTCATGTAGAGATGGTGTTTGTGCTGGTTGTGTTCTCAGAAAACATCATCGTGACAGTTTTGACAAATGTGCCTCTTGGCACACCTCGGGTCCTTTGCAACTTGTTCACAGTGATTTGTGTGGTCCACTTTCTTCTCCTTCTTTTTCTAGGTGTAAGTATTTCTTAACTTTAATTGATGACTTTTCCAGATGTACTTGGGTTTACTTATTAAAACTTAAGAGCAAAGTTTTTGACAATTTTTTGGCCTACAAGGCCCTTGTAGAAAATCAATATGGACATCAAATTCAAAGGTTAAGAACAGATAATGGAGGCGAATATGTGAACAATAATTTTACAAGTTACTTCACTACACAGGGAATCCAAATGAAACACATTTTTCCATATACATAACAACAAAAAAATGGTGTTGCTGAGAGAAAGAACCACACATTAAAAGAAATGGCTAATTGTATCATCCAATCTAAGGGATTAAGTCTAAAGTATTGCGAGCAAGCCATCAACTGTGAAAATTACATAGTAAATCACACTCCCACAAAGGCTCCTAAAAATATAACACTAGAATAATCTTGGACTAAAATTAAATCAGATGTAAGTCACTTCCATGTATTTGGTAGTATAGAATGGGCTCACATTCCTGATGAGAAAAGGAAAGCATTGCAGCCTAAAAGTGAGAAGTGTATATTTGTTGGTTATTCTGAAGATGTCAAAGGTTACAGACTTCTTCAAACACATTGTAATGAAATTATTATTAGAAGAGAACTTAAATTTGATTAAAATATCTTGGCCTGTGAGCCTGATTTGATGATTGTGCCTTCTTTGGCTTGCGAGCCTGATTCGACGGTTGTTCCTTCTTCGGCCTGCGAGCCATATTCGACGCTTGTGCCTTATTTTGTTTAAGTTTCTTCTTTAGATGATGACAGTGAGGATGAAAATCCACCTCCGCCTGCTCACCTTCCTCCAGATGAGTCCTTTGAACTTGAACCAGCACCAGCTCCACCGCTTCCTAGATGGGTTCATTCAACATGAGAAGCAGTTGGTGATATTGTCAGTGATCCTTCAGATCAGTGTCAGACATCTTCAAAGTTCCAACGAGCCTCTTCTCTTTTGGCTCAGGTTTCAGAAACTCATGATCCAGAGACATTTGCAGAATCTTTAGCTCATCTAGATTGGGATACAACAATGAATGAAGAGTATCATTCTTTAATGGAAAATGATACTTGGGATATTGTACCTCTTCCAAAAGGAAGAAAACTTGTCATATGTAAATGGGTATATAGAACTAAGTATGCATCAGATGGAAGTGTTGAAAGACACAAGTCTTGGTTAGTTACCAAAGGATTTTCCCAAGTTGAAGGAATTGACTATAATGAAACCTTTTCCCCTGTAGCCAAAATGAATTCCATCCGACTTGTTCTTGCCCTTGCTGCCTCACATGAATGGGAGGTCCATCATATGGATGTTAAATATACCTTATTGTATATAGATTTTCAAGAATAAATCTACATGGAACAACCTCCTATCTATTTCCAGAATGACTCTAGCCTTGTTTGTCACCTTAAGAAATCTCTTTATGGTCTCAAGCAAGCTCCCCGAGCTTGGTATGCCAAAATGGACAACTTTATTTTTTCCACTAGATTTTCTAGATTCCATTCTGATCCTAATGTATATACCAAGAAAGTAGGAATCCATCTCATAATCCGTGTCCTTTATGTTGATGACCTTATCCTTACTGGTAGTGACTCAAAATTTTTAAACCATGTGAAAACCAACTTTAAGAAGAAATTTGAAATGACCGACTTAGGCTTTTTGCACTATTTCCTTGGCCTCCAAGTTTTGTAAACCAATGAAGGAATTTTTCTTTCCCAGTCTAAGTATTCTTGTGACCTTCTTTGTCACTTTCACATGGAAGATTGTAAACCGACCCCTTCTCCCTTCCAGTCTGGAGTCAAGATTTCTACCACCTTTACTTCTCCCGAAGTCGATGCCACCCTGTACCGTCAATAAGTTGGTAGCCTCTTATAATTGACTCATACTCATCCTGATATTTCCTTTGTTTTTGGTCTTGTTTCCTGTTATATGCAAACACCCCATGAAATCCATTGGAAAGTAGCTAAAAGGACACTTCGCTATGTTCGTGGTATAGCTTAGTTTGGGATACATTATATTTTAGGGTGGACTCCTTTATTGGTTGGTTTCACTAATTCAGATTGGGCCGACAACCCTGATGACCAGAAGTCTACTGCAGGTTATGTTTTCAACCTTGGTTCAGGACCTATCACTTGGGCTTGTAAGAAACAATAGACTATTGCACTTTCTTAAGCAGAAGCAGAGTACTGAGCAGCGGTAAATGAAAGTCAGGAAGCCTTGTGGCTTCAACAGATCCTTTCAAAGTTTGTTTTCCAGCAGCAGCATCCGACCAGCCTTTGGTGCGACAATCATAGTTCCATCAAGCTCACCAAAGACCCAATTCAACATCAGCGTAGAAAACACATCGAACTACACATTCACTTCATCAGAAATCTCATTCATGATCAAGTTATTGAAGTGCTCATTTTCCCTACAGAAGATCAAGTTGCAGACATTTTCACAAAGTCTCTTACAGAAGTGAAGTTTTCCAAACTTTGATCTATGTTAGGAGTTCAGGAAGTTTGCATTAAGGGGGGATAGGCTCTAATCCCTCCTTCCTCCTCCTATTGTTTCACTATTGTAAATCTTTCAATCCTATCCCAAATTTTTCTTAAGGGGGGATGTTAGGATATTTAGACACTTAGGAGTTAGTTAATATCTGCTTGGTCTAATGTGTCGTTAGGTAAACGTGTGTTTCTTGGTGTGTTTCTTTAGTATGAATTAGTATTCATTTTTAGTTAGGAAATCCAATGGTCATGATATGTTCCCGACATAGAGTGATCTGACGATTCATACTCTCCTATATCTTAATGACCATTGATCTGTGGCTTAACACCTGATTGGTCCATTATCTCTATTTAAAGAGCATGGAGGGTCATTTGCCGATGATCTATTGTGAGAAACTCTCTTGTAAAATCTCTCTGTAATCTTTTTCTTTTGCATTAATAAACTTCTCCAAG
>JASDQU010244007.1:9366-23039 GCA_032191745.1 Picea mariana | reverse complement strand
GGTAAAAGTGTGTTTCTTGGTGTTTTTCTTTAGTATGCATTAGTATTCATTTTTAGTTAGGAAATCCGATGGTCACGATATGTTCCCAACATAGAGTGATCTGATGATTCATACTCTCTTATATCTTAACGACCATTGATCTGTGGCTTAACACCCGATTGGTCCATTATCTCTATTTAAAGAGCATGGAGGGTCATTTGCCGATGATCTATTGTGAGAAACTCTCTTGTAAAATCTCTCTGTAATCTTTTTCTTTTGCATTAATAAACTTCTCCAAGTGTCTGCGTTGGTTGGGGCCTTGGATGTTTCCTTGTAGGGGTTTTACCACATGAAAAAATCGATGTGTTGATATTTGATCTGGTTATGTGAGTGGTTATTGAAGGTTTTCGTCCTCTATTGGAATACCTATGTTGTCAAACACTAGCCAATATGGTTTCATCTTTGGTCAATCTGGTTGATCAAGTGATCCAACCAGTTCAATCATCAGTTGATCTGGTTGATCATGTGATTGGTTAGATTTCAACTTCGATCGATCCCACTCTCCCCTTGGAGAGTGAAGTTAAAGTGGTTGATCAAATATCACCCTTGGTCGATCCCACTCCTCTTTTAAAGAGTGAGGATGTCACTCAAGTCTTTCCTATTTCTACAGATTCTTCTGGACTAGGGGGCACTTCACCCATCCCAACATAACCCCCTCCAAGTAATGAGGCCATTCTTTTAGATTGGGGTGCACTGCCGAAATATTGTCTCCCTTCCTATATACCTTTCCAAGTTACTTTTCATTTTTTTGGTAGGGAAGTTCCTCATACTATTGTCAATGAGGGTGCATCAGTTAGCATCTTATCCTTCATTTCTTGGCAAGCTTTAGGTTCTCCTCAGCTTGCGATGGTGACTAAAAATATATTGGATTTTAACAAAAGGGCTATTCAACCTTTAGGGATCCTTTCTCAATTTTTTGTTACTTTAGGAGGGAAAATTGTCTTTATTGATGTGATGGTATTCCATGACCCCTTGGATATTAATTTTTTCCTCGGGTGAGACTATGTTTATGCTATGAAGGATCTTGTGTCCACATTATTTTGAATGATGTGTTTCCCTCATAATGGAACATAGTTACCATAGAACATTTTTCATTCATTGGTCCTCATATGATGATCAACCATATGACTTCCCTAAACGATCCTTATATGCAAGCAACATCCTCCCCGTCATAGGTCAATTATGTGGAAACATGTCCCATGCATTCAACTATGAATGAGAAGGAATCTCTCCCTTATTCTGATTTAGATCTGGTAGTTGACATGGTGATCTATTCAATAGGGCTATTAGAGCCTAATCTCCCTACCCCTATCGCGGCCCTCAACATGTATTCCTTTAAGAGTGTGGTTTTACCATCTAGCAAAGCTCTCTTCGAAGCCATGATTGAAGTTTTTCCCTTGACATGTATTCCTTATAGAGAATTCTTCTTTTTGAATCCATGATCAAGTAGAGGTCATTGAGAATAGTTTATTGGTTGATTTCAAGCACGTTAAAAAATAAAACTAGGTTCAAGCAGAGTTCCCATTTTTGTCTAAAGATCGTTAAAAAATGAAACAGAGGGCCTCATGCATAGTTTCTAGTTTCAATTTTGTGGACAATTTAAACCTTCCTTAGAATTATCTGATCCTTTGGCAGTACCTTGTCATGAGAAAATTTATTTTCCTGTGTCAATCTCATTAAAAAATGAAACAATCTCCTCTCCTGTTTAGTCGAGTCTTTCACTAGATCTCGTAAATTAACCTTCCTTTCATATGCCTTTGTTTTTTGACACTTTTTCTCCATATGGTATAGAAATCAGTGATAACATAAGATTCTGTGGATAAAATGAAGCTTGGGGGGGCACGTCTCAAGCTTCCAAACATCATGTTGGAGAAAAGCCACTAGTTTCTATCACGCAAGCTAGGGGAAAATTACCTTTGGAGAGACACGCTTCTAGGAGTGATCCTCATTCAAGGGTCATTCCCATGATAACATATTAGTCTTTCCTAGAATGAGATTATTCTTTGTTCTTTTTCGTGCACATTAAAACATGATAATAGGTTACCGAGTACACTTTTATATATTTTTAGGCCTTGTAAAATATATACAAAAAATGAACTCTTTGGAGTCTCCTTTAATCTCTTTTCATGCTCCCTAAACATGAAAATATTTTTGAGTGAGATTACTTCCTTTCACACTCATTAAAAGGTTTGAAAGTGCGTATTTCGAGTGGTAGTTTATCTCTTTTTCATCCTTGCAAGACTAATTATGAAATATGACTACTCTAATCAAGAATGATGAGAAGATTTCTCCCCTGTATTGTTTTACACTTTTTCTAGTCTTGGGAGAATAAATTTACAAAAAGGTCATCCATGGAGTCATCTTTAAGTTCTTTTCAGACTCGCTAAACATGAAAAACCATTGAGTTTAGCTTCTTTGGGCTCCTTAAACTTTTCATCGAAGTACCTATGTGATTCTAATCTCCAAGACCCATCTGGGACTGAACCCCTCCTTCCTCTGGTTCGTTAAATATATTTTGAGAGAATCATACAAAGGATGAGTTATACTAAGCATATTTATTCTCCTCAAGATCCTTAAAAAATAAAGAGGTACTCATATATCTGGATGGGGGAAAAATTGAAAGAAGTGGGTTGGGTTTTTTGGAATCCTTTATGGTAGCTATTATTTCCCTTGAACATGACATCTATTTTCCTCTTGTCTTACAGTTGGGTAATCCACTTGTCTCTTAGTCATACCAATTCCATTTGTTTCCATAATTTTTCATCCAGTCGAAGAGTGCTCTTACTATCGTCACATTATGTTCTTGGTACTCGTCATGTCAATGCTACCAAGTCAATTGTCGTGCTTCAAAATGTTCAAGGGAAGTTTCACTTAAAACCATCCACTTGAAGTATTATGAGTTTCCATTTCCTATGTCAGTCCATACTCATTCGATCCACCATCTCACATCACTTTCATGTGACAATGTTTTTTTGATGATGGGGGATACATCAAGGCCCTCCTTCAATGGGTCTTTTCTTGTCGACTTCAACACATTATCCAAGAAATAGACTTAGAAACTAGTTAGTACCTTGGGACCTGCATGCGTTAATGGAAGGCCTTCTTTCTTAAGACAATAGGTTTACATGATTGACCTCTAATCAGATGATTGCATGAGTGTTTGACCTTCGATAATTTATTCACATTCACTAGGATGTACTAGGGTACCTTGGGAGTCATTGACATTATTGGTGATATCCCTCACACTTGTTAACAGTATACATCAATGATCTGTAATCAAGTGGTTTATACCATTTTTTACATCAAATCATCCATTCACATGGATAGATTCATACCACATCGTGATCAATACGAAGACGGAGCTCACTCTGATATGTGCTCCACCTAGGCTGTGATGGAGATCATTTGAGCATGTAAAATATTTTAGTATAATCACCATGTTTTCAATCTTATTGATATATATATTTCCACATAGATCCACATTGTATTGATCTGTGGCTATGTTTTTTCATCTCATAGCTCCACTGTGTATTTTTTGTGGTTGCGATCAATTCATGTCATGAAGGTATGGATCCTAAATTATAAATTATATTTGTGGTGGCCATATCCTTAGTCAGTATTATCATGGATCCACCATGTATTGGTCGACGTTCATGCTTTGAGTCATCTCGCATTTTTATCATAGGTATGTGTGCCTCATAAATGAAACATATATTAATATTGTTTGATGATTTTTTGCAGCTTCTTTTAGGTTCTCCCACTCCAACACCATTGCATTGAATAATTTGTAAACTCTTTTGGCCATTAGTTTCTCTTCTGACCTCACACTTTAGGGGGCATCTGTTACACATCAAAATACCACATTTGTGTTTCACACCCTAAGCGTCGAAAGTGTCTCAAAGTGATGTATGCACCTCGGTAAGTGTCACATTCACTGTCGCAAGTGTCGTATTCACATTCCCAAGTGTCACATTAAATTTGTGAAGTTTTTCCACCCCTTGAAACCATTAAAATAGTTTTTCATGACCCCTAAGTCATATTTGAGGAGGAAATCCATCATTTGTAGGTCGAAATACACTTTTTCCTTGGACAATTCGACCTTTTTTGGGGCATTTATGAAGGGTGGCGCCCCCCTGGCCATGTTGGGAGAGTGCCACTTCATGGAATTGTACCCCATGGTCATGTTAGGGGATTTCCACTTCATGGAATGGTTCCCCCCTTTCCATATAAAGGGAGCTCCACTCTAGAGGATGGAACCCTGTGTTCAACTAAGGGGTAGTGCCAGTATTTTTAAGAGAAAAGGGGGATCTCCCCCACCTTATTCTATGGGACCACTCCTTCAAATTGGGTTAGTTGTGCTCAACAATCATGATTGGGATTCACTTTAGGATCTGATCCAAAGATCAAGGAGCCATATCCTCAACCATACCCCTCATTTTCTCATGGTTTTTGTGCCTCTCAAGCCTATATATTGAGTGATTTCCAAGGTGAAGGAGGAAGGATTAGAGCATATCAAACCTCTGATCTCAAGGGAAGATTTCAAGTATCAAATCTATGATCTTGGTAGATTTGTGCAAGGGTTGGATCAATATATCTTGGAGAACTTTTACATCATCATCCATGGTTTGTAAGTATTCTCTTTGGGTTCTCATTTTGAATATACTTGGCCTATTTCCTTCAAGCTTGTGTATTCTTGCATGTGATTGTCTAATGTTCCTTCAATATTTTTAGATAAATTTAATTTACCTAATCCACTAGAGTAGGAAATATCTATTTCTTTTTGATGCCCATTGCAGGTATCAAGTTGCACCATGGAGTTTGGATATTAAGCTTGGATTGGAAGCATCAAGGACAAACTTTGAAACAAGGTGCATCAAACTCTTTATCCCTCTCTCTTTCTATTTGGTTAAACTGAATTCAAAGGGATTTTAGTGTCCACTTGTAGTGTTTCTATCTTGATATAGGGTCCTGTAATCCAAGGGAGATTTAACCTGTCCATAGGGGAAATATTCTGTAACACCTGTGTACTTTCCCCTCCACCTTCTGAAGTCTTATGAATAATGTCTTCTATCCTTTTCTCCATCATTTTTTCTTAGTTTTATTTGATGATATTAACATCTATAGTAAAACTTGGACATACCATCTTTCCCATGTGGATCAAGTTTTGCATCTACTCTCTTAACGCCAACTTTTCCTCAAACAATCTAAAGTGGAGTGCCTAGGTCATATTGTTGGAAATGATGGTGTCAGGGTGGATCCTAAGAAAAGTGAAGCTATGCAAGATTGGTATCTCCCTAAAACTCTTAATACATTGTGTGGATTTCTGGGTTTAACATGTTATTATCACAAGTTTGTTAAGAATTATGGAAAAATTGCATCACATCACACTGCTCTCTTTAAAAACAATGTCTTCACTTAGACTCAAGTAGTCGATCAATCCTTCCATGCCTTGAAAGAAGCTATGTGCATGATTCTAGTCCTAGAACTTCCATACATCACCAATACTTCTGGAATTGGGGTAGTCCTCATGAAATATGGTCAACCTTTATCCTTCACCAACAAAAACCTTCCATAATTTTTTTTGGGCCAATGAATATATGAAAAGGAAATGGTGGCTATTATGCATGTTGTGGATATCTGGCATCCTTATCTATTGGGGAAATGCTTCTATATTAAAACTAATCACCGAAGCCTCAAGTATTTTTTGGAACAAAGAATTTCATCCGAGAGCAACAAAAAATGGATAACCAAGCTATTTGGCTATGATTATGAGATCATTTACAAGAAGGGGAAATCAAATGTGGTTGTTTATTCTCTTTCCCGAAAATATCAATAAGAAGGGTCCCTCTTTTCCATCTCCTTCATTGTACCAGATTGTCTACAAGTTGCTCACCAAGAATGGTTGCAAAATCCCAAAATATCTCACCTGATCCAGCAATTGCAAGAAAATTATCTAGCTTCTCCAGGGTACTCTTGGCACAATAATGAGCTTTGCTACAAAGTTCATCTATATTTAAGAAAATAGCCGCAACTTAAATCCAAAATGATTTATGAGCTTCATCCTTCACCCACAACTAGGCATTTAGGGTTTACCAAAACCTATGAAAGGGTCAAACACACTTTTTTTCTGAGATGGTATGAAATAGGATGTCCAAACATTTTTGGTTGAATTAGATGTATTACAATGCAAAAAGGGAGAAATATTCAAACCACCAGTAACACTCCAACCCCTTCCAACTCACCCTTCTATTTGGTGGGATATTTCTATGGATTTAATTATGGGCCTACCTAAATCTGGAAATAACACAATCTTCATGGTGGTGGTTGATCGTATTTCTAAATATGCTCATTTTTATGCTCTACGTTTTCATGGATAATATCTTCAAAATTCATGTCATGCTGCATTTTATTGTCTCTAATAGGGATCCCACATTCACCAATAATTTTTGGAAAGATTTTTTCAAGCTACAGGGAACCCAATTACATCTTAGTACCACCTATCCTCCCTAGACTGATGGCCAAACTAAAATTGTCAACAAGTGTTTGGAAACATATTTACGGTGTTTTTTCGTATGACTGACAACATCAGTGGGCTCAGTGGTTACCACTAGCTGAATGGTGGTACAACACATCTTACCATACAACTACTCACATGAATCCTTTTTAAGAATAATATGGAAAAAATCCACCATCGATTCTCTCATACATTCCAGGTGTCTCGAAGGTTTGGGAGGTTGACAAAAATCTTACAGTACGCGAGGCCATTCTCCGTACCCTCAAAGAAAATTTGGTGATGACTCAAAATCACATGAAGCAACATGTCGATCAAGGTCGTTATGAATGCCAATTTGCTAAATGGGGCCAAGTGTTTCTTCATATACAACCTTATAAGAAAACTCACTCAAATATTAACATTGTCATAATCTTTCTCCCAACTTTTATGGTCCTTACGCCATTATCAAGTGGGGGGGGGGCAGTCGCCTACCAGTTAGATCTGCCCAATGATTCTAAGTTCCATATAGATTTTAACCTTGTACAATATTTTACTATAAACAAATTTTCAATAAAAGAAAAAAAAATATTCAATGGAAAATACACACATTACATAGAGATATTTCCCATGGAAACCCAAACTGGGAAAACCAACATATTCTATATTCATTCATAATGATAGATTGTTTACAATACAATATACATATAGGATCCAACGACATCCAAAACCATAACCCAATGACCTGGATTAGTCAAAAACCCTAATTCCTTAACCAGAAATAGAAAACCATCGACAAAAACCCATGTGCCAAAAAACTTGCCAACAATGGACATGAAAATCGAGGCGACACAAAAAACGAGGCAAAAATGCAATGTGTTTCCCGAGGAAAAAAATATTGGAGGCACTAAAACCAAACCTCCACACAGGGGGGTTATCTCCCCCTTGCAACCCCTTTGCATGTCTGACACAACGTAGAAGACACTAGAGATAGTCGTGCAAATAATATAACACATACCCAACATTCTACCACTTGTTGTTTCCTTTTCATACATGGTTACATAGTCAACAATCGAGGGAAGCAATTCTCATGGATCCTCTACACCAAGAGAACTTCTCAGTGCTCACAAATTTTGTTAATGAATCTTCAACATTCTTCAAAGTGTCCACCTTCATTAGAAACACTTTCTTTTCTTCAACCATGTCTCTCACAAAGTGATATTGAATATCAATATTCTTTGTCTTTGAATGACAAGCCAGGTTCTTCGCCAGAAAAAATGCACTCTGACTGTCATAATCTATCCTTATAGCTTGTTGTACCAACCCAATACATGAACATAATTTTTGTAACCATACTACTTCCTTACTTTCATGAGTGTTTTCCATGTATTCAACTTCTATAGTTTAAAGTGCCACTACAACCTGTCTTTTGCTCATCCAACTGATTGCTCCTCCAAACAGGTTAAACACATACCCTCTTGTAGATCTCCTACAATCCATATCTACATCCCATTTTGCATCCACAAAGCCATGTATTTCTAACACTCTATCCAAACCTGGTCTTCCTTGGTAGCACAATCCATAGTTAGTAGTGCCACACAAATACCTGAAAACCCTTTTTACTATTATCCAATGCTCCTTCCCCATTTTGACATATACCTTCTCAAAACTCCCACAAGATCTGCAATGTATGGTCTAGTACAAACCATTGAATACATCAAACTGGAAACTGCACTCACATATGGAACATGAGACATGTCCTCCTCCTCTTCCCATGTCTTGGGACACTGATCCGTAGATAAATTTACACCAACAGGAATAGGGACCTTGACCGGTTTACATTCCTTCATATTAAACCTATGCAATATTGTCTCGACATGTTTTTTCTGATTTAACTAGAGTTTCCTTTTTTTTTATCTCTTTTAATTTCCATGCCCAAAATGAAATTTGAAGAATCGAGATCCGTCATGTCAAATTTAGAGGAAAAATGATTTTTCACATCCTGGATAATCTCCTTGTTGTTTCCTATCAACAACATGTCATACACATACAAGACCAAATAAATCAAATGATCACCAATTAATTTAAAATACACATAGTGATCCTTGTTGCTTCTTGTGAAGCCAATTCCCAATATAAGTATCAATTTTTTGATACCACATCCTTGGTGATTGTTTTAAACCGTACAAGGACTTTTTCAGCTTGCATACCAACTCCTTCTTTCCCTTCACAACAAAGCCTTATTGTTGCTTCATATATATTTCTTCTTCCATATCCTCATGTACCAATGTTGTATTCACATCCATTTGTTCTACTTAAAAATCAAATGCAACAACAATAGATAACATAAATCTTATAGAAGTTAACTTGGCAACAGGAGAAAAAATCTCACCAAAATCAATTCCCTCGACCTGGGAATAACCCTTTACTACTAATTTAGCTTTGTATTTCTCAAATTTTCCTTCTGCATTCAACGTCTTTTTAAATACCCATTTGCTTCCAATCAAATTTCTTCCAGTCGGTAACTCCACTAGACACCAAGCCTCATTCTTATCCAAGGCTACCATTTCTTCATCCATGGCGTTTTTCCTGAGCTTTCCATCCTCTGAATCCACTGCCTCCCTGACAGTTCTAGGATCATCATCAGTAATAGACAAAGAAAAATTTGAATGGAAATCATATGGAGTATACATTTCTAGTAGCCTTCTTTCTCGAACCGATCTCCTCAATATTGGAGTATGAGGATCTTCTTCTTCTGATTCATGTTCTTTTGTCGAGTCCAATTCATCATCCTTTAAATCAAACTCTATTTTCTCTATTTCTTCCTTAATTGGTAGGAATTCCCATTTAAAAACATCCTTCATTTCTATAAATACCACATCTCGTTTATACACAACCTTCTTAGTTTCTGGGTTCCAAATATTATAACCTCTGAGACCATATTTATACCCATTAAAGATACACTTTTCATCCTTCTTATCTAGTTTAATCATGTTTTGCTTTGGAACATGAACATAGGCCTCACAACCAAATACCTTGATATGTGTGAGAAAATGTTTCTTACCAGTCCATACCTCTTGTGGAGTCTTCTCATCCAACACTGATGAGGGTGATCTGTTAACCAGGTAACATGCAGTACCCAATGCCTTTTCCCAGAATTCTTTCCCTAACCCGACACCACTGAGCATGCACCTTTCATTTTCCATCAGCATCATGTTCATCCTTTTTGCAACTCCATTTTGTCAAGGTGTATATGGAGTAGTCTTCTACCTTGATATATTGCACTTCTTACATAATTCTTCAAATTCATTCTCGCAGAACTCTCCGCCATTATCTGACCTCAACACCTTAATAGTTTTCTCTATTTGATTCTCAACAAGATCCTTAAACTCTTTAAACCTGTCAAAGACTTCATATTTATTCCTTAGGAAATATATCCAAGTATTCCTCGAGAATTCATCTATACATGAGACATAGTACACAGATTTTCCCAATGATGGAACTGACATAGGTCCAAACACATCACTGTGAACTAGCTATAAAATTCCTTCTTCACACGTTGCACCAGAGGGGAATCTTACCCGATTCTTCTTCCCATATACACAATGTTCACAGAATTTAAAATCCAGAGAGAAGTTAGACATACCTTCAACCATACCTTTACCATGTATTAGTTGAAGACCCTTCTGTCTTATATTACCTAGTCTTTGATGCCACAACATAACCTTTTCTCCAGAGACTGTAGGAGTTATTTCTTATTCAACACCAATATCAGGAAAAATGGAACTATTATACCCATCACTAATAGTGATTCCTTGCAATTTATAGAGAGTTCCAAACCAAACTCCCTTTAGTAGCACAATTGCTCCTTGAACCATCCTGCAAGTTTCCTTTTCAAATATTGTTTTTACCCCTGCATCGCCCATTTTTCTTACATAAATCAAATTTCTGGCCAATCCTAGGATGTGCAAAACACCAGGTAGTTTTCTAATCCTTCCATCTATGAGCCTCAACTTGAATTTTCCTTGACCTATGACCCTAGTTGTTGAGTCATCACCTAGGAAAAAATTACGTCCATCATAACTTTCATATTCATAGAACCACTCCCTTTGGGGATTCATATGAAATGATGCACCTAAGTCAACCAACCATGCCTCATGATCTTCATGTGTGATTGAAGAAGCCAAGTACACATCCCCTCCTTGTTCCTTTTAGGTCTTTTCTTCTATAGGAGGACATTCTTCAGATCCATTCTTTTTCTAAACTTTGGACCTACATTGCTTCTTGTAGTGCCCTTCTTTTCCACATCTCCAACATACCTTTACAAAATTTCCAGGAGACTTAGATCTTCCCTTAGGCTTAGATATCCCACTGGAGGACTTAGATCTATTTATTTCCTGGGAACATCCTCTTGCAAACAATGCATTTGTGTTATGTCCTTCCATGTTCTTACGTCTCATATCCTCCGACAACAAGGATGAGACAACTTCATAAAAATTCAAGGCAGTTGTATTACTACCTGTGGGCATAACCAGACTATCCCACCAGTCTGGTAAATAACACAGTAAATTGATACACTTATCTTCATATGAAATTTTAATCTCAATAGATACTAACTGACTTACCATAGTATTGAAGGCATTCAAATGCTCTGCCACCGAGTCTCCATCTCTCATCCTCAGGTTTTACAACTTATTTCTCAAAAATAGTTTATTTATTAGGGACTTAGACTGATACAAATTCCCCAACTTATCCCATAAATATTTGGTTATAGCTTCCTTTGAAACATTTAGTAATACTGAATCCGAGAGACACAGTTGGATTATGCTCTTCGCCTTTTGATCCAAATTTTTCCAGTCATTTGTTGAAGTTCCTGTAGGTGTAGTACTTGGTTCCACGATGATCCACGGATATATGTCCACCAACAGATCTTCCATATTAAGCTTCCACAGCTCAAAACATTTCCCATTAAACTTCTCTATCTCCATTTTTGAACTGCTCGTCATTTATTTTCACCTGAAAAAATCAATAACATAGATATCCCACTAAAACAAGGCTTATCGCAGTCCCGAGCCAAACTCTTTACCACAAAGGCATCCCCCTAAAGCCAACAAAGTTCTGATACCAAATGTATATTTTAACCTTGTACAATATTTTACTGCAAACATATTTTCATTAAAAGAACATAAAATATAGAATTGAAAATACACACATTACATATATATTTTTCCCTTGGAAATCCAAACCAGGAAAACCAACATATTCTATATTCATTCATAGTGATACATTGTTTACAATATACAATATACATATAGGAGCCGACAGCATCCAAAACCCTAATCCAATGAACTGGATTGGTCAAAAACCCTAATTCCTTAACCAGAAATAGAAAACTATTGGAAAAAAACCATGTGCCGAAAAACCGCCCAACAATGGACATGAAAATTGAGGAGACACGAAAAACGAGGCAAAAATGCGACATGTTTCCTGAGGCAAAATAAATTTCTTGGGGGAAATGCTTGTTAAGCCCTAATATTGGCTCACTACCCCTTAACTGAGGTATATTACATTAGTAATGTTATTTTATTTATGTCAGTTTTATTCCATTAGTTGTAATTATACCTCCTAGTCCCCTATATATACCAAGGAGACATTTTCATTATGAATTATCTTGTACTTGAACATTTATGTGGGGTAAAAGGAGGTTGTCCCCTCGAAGAGGATTATTATCTGAAATTACATCTTTTTCAAGGTGTTGAGTACTTATTTTGAGGTTTTTCTATGCTATATTGATATTTGGTTCTTAACATATGGTATCAGAGCTCAAGGTCTTGGGGTTTCACTGCTACATCGGAGACACATTGGAATTTTTTCTATAACTATTTTTCTAGAACGTTTTAGAAGGAACGGCTTGGAGGATATTTAGTAGACGGACCAAGGTATTTTGGGTTAAAATTTCAGCTCCTGAGGCCTTATAGTTTCGGAGATACAACCTGTGCACGTTAGGGTTTTGGAATCATCCTGAACTGAGTCATTACGGAATTTTTGCTATAAATTTTTTTCTGTAACGTTTCAGACCCTAAAATCTAGAGGATATTTAAATAAATTAGGAAGGTATATATGGTAAAAAATTCAGCTTCTAGGTCATCGTACATTTTTATATACACCCTGTGGAAGATAGGGTATATGACTAGTCCTATTGACTAGTCTCAAGGAGGTGTTCCAGGTAAAACAATCATAACTTCTTCCTAGAGTATCCAAATTGAGTGAGACTGATTGCATTGGATATTTGACAGTCTGTACTATTTCTGGTAGAAGTTTCAAAATTTTATATCAATTATTTTGTGCGGGGCACACTATACAAGTTAGATCTCCTGGAAAGCCAAAAAATCAGCAAGTTGTGGGGAAATTACTGTAAATTCCATTTGGCACATCTAATTTTGATTAGACCTGTAGAATTGCAGAGAAGAAATATTAGAGAACTACAAAAAAGAAAGTTTCATACCCAGAAGGGCTGAAACTTTGGATATACAGCAGAAGAAATATTGTCTAGCAGAACCACCTCAAAATCAAGGTTCAAAAGTGATACCTGGCCAACATGCCACCCCAAAAGGGAACTTCTACACCAAATAAGCCTCTAGAAAATCCTACATGGACTATTGATGAAGGTGAAGAAATGCATAGGGATATAAATGATTTACAAAAGAAGTTAGTAACAAAAGATGAACTACAAGAGATGATGGATTCAACAAAAGCTAAGTTTGAGGCAATAAATACTAAGATGGATGGTTTAAAAGGGGAAATCATGGAAGGATTGAAAAACTTCCTAATAGAGAGGACACTTGAAAGTGAAAATGTATCCCATGAAAGTCATGATGAGGACACAAGGAAGGTGAATCCAGAATGAATAAACTCCAACTTTGGGTTGAAGACCAACCACGTTCCTAAGATCGATACGAGGAAGTTTGATGGCAAGGACCCAATCACATGGATACTTCAAATGGAGCAATTCTTTGATCTACATAATGTTCCACAAATACAAAAGGTATGAATTGCTTCTTTATATTTAGAACCCAATCAATTTGTATGGTATCGATGGATTTGTTCTTGCAAATCACTCGTCACTTGGACAATTTTCACGGAA
>JASDQU010244006.1:158828-175818 GCA_032191745.1 Picea mariana | reverse complement strand
TAAGTTGACGTACCTTATTTTTTGTGTTTGATGCTAATCCCTTTTCGCGCTTGGTCGTTCTTTGACTGCAACTCTCCTCCCAATGTTGACCTGCATTCACTAAAGACAAACAAAGAACTTCACATGCATTTGATCTATGAATTAACAGGTTAGAGATTTAATCAATCATACAATCAATATTCCAATAATGACAATCTCATATGGCGGGACGGGAAAAGCAATTCTTTTATTAACTTCACAATGATACCTTACAATGATAAAGTCGGCCACTGCTCCTCGATCCTGGTCCTGGGATCTTCATCCACTATCTTCCAACTGTTTTTCTCTATACTTCTCTTTGCACAAGGATGGCTAAAGGTTGGGACAAAGGGAATGCTTAATCGGGTATAGTTTCTTTACTATGATTCTCCTCCTTTCAAATGGGACCCCTACCCCTTCTTTTATAGGTTATAAGGAGCTAGGTATTTGGTCGAATGACCGGCCATGCATGGTTGAAAGGTTTAGTTAACTTACCCAAAGTTGTGTGTTCTGTCAGCAACTTTCCTTTTTTCGTGCTTTTGTAGGTACACGTGGAATGTCTTGGGTCAACTAGCGTGTACACACGTGTAGTAATGGAGCAGGGCGTGTGGGCCTTTATAAAAGGGGTTTTTAAGAAGAGTTGTTCAACATTGTTTTGGAAAAGAAGGAATCTGAGATGGCCTGATGCCAGGTAAGCATGTCTGGTGCAAATTAGGGTTATAACAAACTCTTGAGAACTAACTCCATTATAATGCAATCCACAACTAATACAAGTTTTCTAGAATTCCTTCAAACTTAGGAATTTTAAACATTTAAACAATTCAATTCAAATAAACTCAATGCCCCTAGGTCTAGTCAAACCAAGTTGATTTTTGAGGTAGGATGCTCCTGCATCAGACTCCCAAGGAACAAAAAAATTTCATGATCTCTTGATCATGAATTCCATTATTTGAATTCCTCATGGGTCCCATACTTTATACTATTTCTTACTTGCCTTGTTGTCTTATTGTTTCCTTGTTGCTATCTACAACCTTCAATTTTTTCTACTGATGTAAATCTCATTTTCTTCAGCATGTCTTTTATGATACATCTTCACCATCAACATCCTCATTTTCTCAATCTCCATTTCCAGTATATCATATTGTGAATACATATTGCTGCAAACTTGCTGATGAAATTTGTTGTTGTTGTTGTTGATTAGTTGTTGCATGTCTTGTTCATATCTCCATCTCAAAGTATTTGAGATATTCAACTCCTCTACAAAAAAATGAATTATATATTCAGTATTCTTACTCTCAATTATGCAATCTCCCTTATCAATCCTTGGATTGATCAAGCATATTCAGTTCTTCATCAAAGTCAGTAAGCACTATATCAGAGTGCAGTCCTTTAACCTCTTCCTTGTTCTCTTCAACAACAAGTTCCTGCAACTACTCCTCTATCTTTTCATCACTTATTAAAATGTAATCTAAGTATTGATCATCGTCATGAGACAATGTCGTCTCCTCCTTCTCTATGATAGAATTATGAATATGTCTTCCTTTTCTTTCTTCAGCACCTGCAAACACACACCAACGATATGTTGTAATAATATGAGACTTTGAAGTCTCTATTGATGCTTCCAACAACATATTGATTTGTTCCAATGCAGCATCAAGCCTCTCATATACCTCTCCTTGTATCATCCTTTTGTGTTGATATGAACACCTCATCAGACTCTCATCAGCATCTACCTTTTCAACAATTTGATTTGCAAGTTGTGTGTAGTCCTTCCTTTGGCTACCTTCATGAGATAACTTCTCATCTCCCATCATAAAAAAATTCTAATTTTGTTATGTTGCTATGCTTTCAGAAATCATAACTTCATCTTCAGCAGTCTGTATGAAAGTTCCAGATGATTTTCCATCTTCTTCCCTTTCACAACCTGTATTCATACACAAATCATCAGATTCAAAAACTTAAGGCTCCCTATCCTCATGTCCTTCCTCTATCATCACATCCTCATGTTGATTTGAACTTCCCAAATAGTTCATGATATTCTCAACATGTGTTTCTTCTTCCTCATCCTCTCCAAGGATACCTCCTTGGTCTGGTTCACAAAAGTGAAATTCTTCCTCATCTAGTGGCCTCTATCTAAACTCAAATGCTCTGTTTTTTTCTTCTTTCAGTAAAGCACTCAACCTGTGCTTCAAGATCCTCAATATTCTTCTCAGCCACTTGACTCTCTTATTTAGATTCCATCATAGGCCACTTGACTCTCTTATTTAGATTCCATCATTGTCATTGGTTCTCCTTTATCTTCTTATGGAGAAGTTTTCCAATGTAACTAAGTTTTACTCTTAACTCAACCATTTCTCTATCAATCTCCTCTTGACTCATTCTATTTATGTCATTGTCTTTGTCACCTTCCTTTCCTCTATTGTGGCTTCGTCCATAACCTTCATAATGACCGTCAATAGTCATTTTTTCCTCTAATTTTGTGAACATATACTTGTTCATTGTGATCTACATCAAGCCCCTCTCTATAGAAAATCTCCTCATATGATACCTAATACCTCACCAAGCTTCCTCCTGAGCTATGGCCTTTTGTTATTTATTGGTTATGTCCATTGGAACCCTCTGAGCACTCCTCTGCTCCTCTCTGTCTTTGCAGTCTTTGCCACCTTCCTTTAGAACTGCAATGGTTCTCCTCACTTCCAATCCTCCATTGAAGGTGTTACAGCACTCCTTTCTATAAGGTTCTACCAAAATCTTCACTTGAGAGCTCTTCTTTCTTTCTATCACAGCTCTACCAATTGTAAGGATACTACCATATCCTTTTGTTGCTACATGTTAATTAACACCAACATTGATGATTAAAACCCAGAGATAAAATATTTAACCCATACCTTAAAGATATATTATGAGATCTTGTATTCCACATTCAATGCACTTGAATGGAAAATTTATGTCACCACACTTCTGCAATTTCCTCATGTACTCCTTTGTACATGCTCTCTCTGAATCAAATCAGATTCTTTGTTGTTATATTTGTAATGTAAAAATTATATTTTTCTCAATCCAATCTCAGAGCAAAATTGTGCTCTGGAACCAAAAATGAACTTTGTTCATTTAAGGTATTCAATCCCCTGCAATCAATTACAAAGGAAAATTAAATTTCCTGCTCTGATACCAAAAAATGATGACCTCCTGGCCTTAACCCGCAGTATTTCAGAATTTTCAAATTCAACCCTTCCTAGCTCAAGGATCTCGAGTTGTTCTCAAAAATGTTATTGCGTGTAGACCCAAAATTATCCTGTACAGAGCTTTGAATTCTTTGTTAGATGTGCCAAGCTACCAGAGCTTCCAACGAGGCCATCTCCATAGAACCTCGCACCATGACCCATCTCTTAAATTTATCGGGGATTAACTATCCTTAACCCATCGGAATTTTTGTCCTTTCATTTTCTTCTATTGATCATCATTGAAAGGATGATCCAAATCTAATATGGATTTGAGTTATTTTGTGATCAAACCACAACCAATCTCAATCGTCGGTCCTCCTTCTCGATCGGTGATCAAGATTCAACATCGATATGTTTTTTTCACTCCTTTGTATCGAAGTTTATTCTTCAGGGCATTTCCTTGTGCGTGGAGTAAACCATCATGAAACTCATGCTCCAATAGTATTTCTCCTTCTCATCGGACTCCGAACCACTATAGCTTCCTCCACAGTTGATCTTACAATATCTATAATCACAAATCACCACTCGTCGCTTCCAGTGTGCCTTGTATTTGTGTGTTAACTATCATGTACCTACCATGTGTCCTCCTCTCATTCTTGCACTTTACTACCATGTTTCCTTACCTCATTTATTGATGCCAAGTCTAGGTCTCGGTCTCATCCATCCAACACGTTTCCTCTTCTGAACAGTGGATATATTAGGCTCTTAATAGATCTCAGTCATCTATCGCTATCCTTCTGTCGGAGTCTCTTCATCCAACTAACTCCAATGGATGTACTCTGAGATCCAATTAACTGCATCCACATCTCCACCTTTGTAGTCATTGATATCTATCCTCGATGAACGATTAGATCTCTTCATTGTAATGCTTGTGTTTGAAGCTAAGATCTCATATTGGCCTCCGATGAAATATTAGATCTGCTTGAGATATATCCTGGTGAATGGTCGATCACCCATGAAAATATATTTCGATGGACAGTGGATCTTCCTTCTCATGGTCTTAGTATCGAAGTTAATTTATGACAATAACTCCGTATAAATCTCAAAAACACCTACACTCTCTTCTTTGAAACCCGATTGGTGATCAATATGGTTTATCAATATGGTGAGGCTCTCTCCCAAATCTAATCATATCCATTCAATTTCAAACACACAAATGAGTGGATTGGTACTCAATCAATGGTCATGATTACTCTTAATCTTGATCCAAGGGTCGCAAAAATTCCCCAAACTAAACGATGCAGATCGTTGATCCAATTTTGATCAATGATCAAGGTTCCACTTTAATATCACTTCCTTGCACAATAGACTTGCAATCTAATGTTCATTGTGGATCTCGATAGGGATATGATGGTTTTTTTTCCTTCTCCATCCACAAAGGGTTTCTTCCACATTGTAAACGCTGGAACCTACGCATAGTCCTGCAAATTCCAATCTTGGACACTAATCATTCAACATATAAATAACTACAGAGGTATTCAAACTTTCATTAACATAGAGGTGCCAAGTAACTTCTCAGAATTATATTAAATCCATTACTGCACATAACATTACAGATAGAAATTATCTTTTCCCATTCTCACAATTTGGGCATTTCCTCTCTTTTGCTCGATTCTCAGTAATCAGCCTTTCCTCAACCTTGGCCTAATTCTCTACTAAATTGGCCACACCCTCATGCATGTAGGCTTACAAATTTAATGCAAAAGGATTATGAAAATACAATTTGTTTCAGATCCTAAAAACCCTTATACAAATCCCTAGGATCCTCTAGATGCATTAAATCCTCATTCTAGATCCACAATGGACTTAAGAGAGATACAACCAACAATAATATCTCTCTAAGTCCTCACAACTCTCGATAACTAACTAAATTATAATGCATTCCACAACTAATAAAAGTTTTCTAGAATTCCTTCAAACATAGGAATTTTAAACATTTAAATAAGTAAATTCGAAGAAACTCAAGACCCCTAAGTCTAGTCAAACCAAGTTGATTTTGGAGGAAATATGCTCATGCATCATAACTAATGTCAGTCTTTATTACATGGAAAATATATTATTCTACCTATGTGAGGGGATAGGGAAGTTAGGTCCCTAACATATCATTAGATCCCTTTTCTTTTTCAACTTTCTTAGACCTACAATATTACTTATAATACCCATCTTTACCACATTTCCAACATTTCCTCAAATATTTTCCTTGTGATTTAGACCTACCTTTATATTTATATCTCCCTCCCCCCCAAAGACTTATTTGTATCCCTATATTTGGAATGACCTCTTACAAATAAATCATATGTGTTATGACTATCCATTATTTTCTACCTCATCTCTTCTGATAACAATGATGAAACTACATCCTCATACTTCAATGCAAATTGAATGGTACTAACAATTTCTACAACTAGATTATGCCAAGAGTCTGGAAAATAACATAAAAAAGTAATACACTTATCTTATTTTTCTAGCATAATATTAACATATCCAAGTTGACTTACTAGAGTACTGAATGAATTTAGATGCTCTGTCACAGAATCTCCATCTTCCATCCTAAGATGATACAGCTTCTTTCGAAGAAACAACTTGTTACCAAGGACTTTGACTTATACAAATTCCCTAAATTTTCCCATAGTTACTTGGTTGTAGGTTATCCTGACACATTCAATAACACCAAATCATCCAGGTAGATTTGAATCGTACTCCTTTCTCTTTTATTCAACTTCTCACAATCTTCTTTTGACATACCAGTAGATTGAGTACTAGTTGTTTGTGTACGAGTAGATTGTGTACTAGTAGTTTGTGTACTAGTAGTTTGTGTACTAGTAGTTTGTGTACCAGTAGGTTGTGTACTAGTATATCGTGTACCAGAATCCACAATGATCCATTTTTCTTTGTCTATAAGAAGGTCCTCCATCTTGAGCTTCCATAGCTCATTTTTTTATCATTGAACTTCTCAATCTCAATTTGAGAATTGTTTGCCATTACCTTTCAACACATGAATCGCCACTACAAAGCTCCCACTGAACCTAGGTTTATCACAGAACCAAGATAAACTTGATATATCAAGACCAAGATAAATTGCGACATCCCCCAGCCTGTCTAAGTGACGTTATGGTGTGAAATACTCTTAAAAACAAAATTTCCACTAACTAAATTAACTATTTTACTATTATCCAATTTCCTGTAGCTTACAGCTACAAATTAAAACAGATTTAGCTATTGTATTTTAACCACAAAATATAAGAATCTACAACATGCTAATAATTAGGAGGAGTTGTAGCTAAACAACTCACTACAGTAGCATATAAATCATTCTCTTTTACATAGAGTTCATTCACAGCAATTGAACACATAATTTAACACAACAACAAGATAAAACACTTATCTTTTCACAACAGTCTTGCAACCAGATACTTGGGATGGATGTTCCACCCAACCACAGATTGACTTATTCCAAATTGTGTTCTTAATGTTGAAAATCATGTACCTTCCCCTGTGGATAATGAAGAGGAACATGTAGAGTTTCAGGAAAATTCCCAACAAACACTAGTTTCTCCCTTGGTTGTGGATGAAATAGGACATCATTCTAATGAAAGTCATGTTCCTTCGCCTGAATTTGATGAAAGTTTGTAGCACTCTTGCGAGCTTTTGTGTGGCCAAGTTAGTGATGAGGGTAAGCAATCAATTTTTTCTTCTCTTAATTAATCTTATAACTTATTCATTGAAGGAAAAAAGGTTATCTTAGATCCTTTTGAAGGTCAAGATGAGATTTATGTTGAATTGGATGAAGGGTTCTCTTTAGACATCCCTATTGCACACGATATGGTTGTTACATTTGATAAGATTCAATAAAATTTAGAGTGTTTCCCTATTTTCAATGGTGAGGATGATAAACAAACTCATGTCCTTCATTTTAGTAGCGATCTTGAAACTAAATACCCACAACATGAACAACCAACAGTTAGGAATGAAGCTTGTATCTCTCCTTTTTCTCATCAACAAGAAGGAAATGTTTATGTTCTTTGGGACCATTTTGCAGTTCTGTTGGAATCATTAGGGGAAGTGATTTTTGCATATTTCATAAAATTTGTAGGTGGATTTGAATTTCATATTGAGTTTCCATATTTAAAGATTTTGCTTCTTTTGGAATCTGAATGTAAGCTTCAGTCAAGTAGCCATTTGCTTGACGGGCTGCATTGGAAATTTGATTTCACTTAATTTGGAAGATTCATTTGGAAACTTAGAGTAGGTTGGTTTGTACATAAATAAGATCAGAGGTATGAGCAAGCTTTCATATTTCCATTTCAGTTTGCAGTGTTTTCGGTTTTAATTTTTAGCAGTGTGCAGTAGCTTCAGTTTGGATTGTAGCGCACAGGTTTGGAATAGGTATAGGTCAGTTTGGTATGAAGTTCATAGGTCCAAGTTCAGAACATCCCAATGTATCAGGCATAGGGTTTGCGGGTTCTTTGGTACCTTACAGGGAGGATTACATCCCCATTTGAGCCAATGTTAGCACATGTAAACTAAACAATGCAGATCGTTGATCCAATTTTGATCAATGATCAAGGTTCCACTTTAATATCACTTCCTTGCACAATAGACTTGCAATCTAATGTTCGTTGTGAATCTCGATAGGGATATGACAGTTTTTGTTCATTCTCCATCCACAAAGGGTTTCTTCCATGTTGTAAACCCTGGAACCTACGCACAGTCTTGCAAATTCCAATCTTGGAAACTAATCATTCAACATATAAATAACTACAGAGGTATTCAAATTTTCATTAACATAGAGGTGCCAAGTAACTTCTCAGAATTATATTAAATCCATTACTGCACATAACATTACAGTTAGAACTTATCTTTTCCCATTCTCACAATTTGGGCATTTCCTCTCTTTGGCTCGATTCTCAGTAATCAGTCTTTCCTCAACCTTGGCCTAATTTTCTACTAAATTGGCCACACCCTCATACATGTAGGCTTACAAATTTAATGCAAAAGGATTATGAAAATACAATTTGTTTCATATCCTAAAAACCCTTATACAAATCCCTAGGATCCTCTAGATGCATTAAATCCTCATTCTAGACCCACAATGGACTTAAGAGAGATACAACCAACCATAATATCTCTCTAAGTCCTCACAACTCTCGATAACTAACTCAATTATAATGCATTCCACAACTAATAAATTTTTTCTAGAATTCCTTCAAACATAGGAATTTTAAACATTTAAATAAGTAAATTCGAAGAAACTCAAGACCCCTAAGTCTAGTCAAACCAAGTTGATTTTGGAGGAAATATGCTCATGCATCATAACTAATGTCGGTCTTTATTACATGGAAAATATATTATTCTACCTATGTGAGGGGTTAGTGAGGTTAGGTCCCTAACATATCATTAGATCCCTTTTCTTTTTCAACTTTCTTAGACCTGCAATATTACTTATAATACCCATCTTTACCACATTTCCAACATTTCCTCAAAGATTTTCCTTGTGATTTAGACCTACCTTTATATTCAAATCTCCCTCCCCCCCAAAGACTTATTTGTATCCCTATATTTGGAATGACCTCTTACAAATAAATCATATGTGTTATGACTATCCATTCTTTTCTACCTCATCTCTTATGATAACAATGATGAAACTACATCCTCATACTTCAATGCAAATTGAATGGTACTAACAATTTCTACAACTAGATTATGCCAAGAGTCTGGAAAATAACATAACAAAGTAATACACTTATCTTATTTTTCTAGCATAATATTAGTATATCTAAGTTGACTTACTAGAGTATTGAATGCATTTAGATGCTTTGTCACAGAATCTCCATCTTCCATCCTAAGATGATACAGCTTCTTTCGAAGAAACAACTTGTTACCAAGGACTTTGACTTATACAAATTCCCTAAATTTTCCCATAGTTACTTGGTTGTAGGTTATCCTGACACATTCAATAACACCAAATCATCCAGGCAGAGTCGAATCGTACTCCTTTCTCTTTTATTCAACTTCTCACAATCTTCTTTCGACATACCAGTAGATTGAGTAATAGTTGTTTGTGTATGAGTAGATTGTGTACTAGTAGTTTGTGTACTAGTAGGTTGTCTACTAGTATATCGTGTACCAGAATCCACAATGATCAATTTTTCTTTGTCTATAAGAAGATCCTCCATCTTGAGCTTCCATAGCTCATTTTTTTATCATTGAACTTCTCAATCTCAATTTGAGAATTGTTTTCCATTACCTTTCAACACATGAATCGCCACTATAAAGCTCCCACTGAACCTAGGTTTTTCACAGAACCAAGATAAACTTGATATATCAAGACCAAGACAAATTGTGACGTCCCCTAGCCTGTCTGAGTGATGTTATGGTGTGGAATAATCTTAAAAACAAAATTTCCACTAACTAAATTAATTATTTTACTATTATCCAATTTCCTGTAGCTTACAGCTACAAATTAAAATAGATTTAGCTATTGTATTTTAACCACGAAATATAAGCATCTACAACATGCTAATAATTAGGAGTTGTAGCTAAACAACTCATTACAGTAGCATATAAATAATTCTCTTTTACATAGAGTTCATTCACAGCAATTGAACACATAATTTAACACAAAAACAAGATAAAACACTTATATTTTCACAACAGTCTTGCAACCAGGTACTTGGGATGGATGTTCCACCCAACCACAGATTGACTATTCCAAATATCAACAACTAGTCACCCCAAGCTGAGGCTAGCAATCCACAAAATAGTTTGGTCTCTCACAGTCCACTCATAGCTCATAAAACTCTCAACCCAACCGATATTTTCCTACATATACCCTGATTTTCCACCAGCTCTCTTCCTCTTGACCTATCCAACCCAAGGAATGTATCGTTATTTTATCAAGGTTAATCCAAGGTATGTACCATATGTTTATCAAGGCTAACCCAAGGAATGAGTCATTTTTTTATCAAGGTCTCTCTGGCACAGGCAGCTAGGAATATCTCAGCTAGGAACTCAAGGGAAACTATTTCTAGAAAAACTATTATCAAACCAATAGAAACCACTTTTTGTTTCAGTGCAACTCACCTAGGAGTTCACTCTTCAGGCCTAACAACCTGTCTCTTCAGTTTTCCAGCTCCAATTCGCTCTAATTTGCTTTAGCATGCTCTATAATTCTCCCTCCATGGTTTCATCAACTTCAAGTTTTGTTTCTTTCTCTTCCCTCTTCTCATGCACGAACTTGACTCTCACCTAAACTTGTTGTCTCAACGCATACGAATTTACTCTCTTTGGCTTGCCTTTCTTGACTCGCACTCTTACCCAAGTTTATTGCACTCAACCCCCATGTGCCCAATAAATTTTGGATGTGACCAATCCCACCCACCCTCTTACATGTATTCAATGATTGGCTTTGGGAACACTCAATCCAAAATGGGAAGGTTCATATACAAATAGAAAATTTAGGAAAATGGGTTAAATCAATATACATGGGTATTTCCCCCTTGGACCCCTCTTGGCCATTATCCTAGACACTCCCCTCTCTTGTGAATTAATTCATCCCCCATCTCTTGTCCATGTCCCCTTAGCAACTAGCATTACATTTTATTATTAAACATTGAAATACAATTCACATATTACATCGCTTTGGTTGTAGCCACATATTACATCTACAAAAGCATTAATTAAACTAGGGATTATAATGGGGATGTTACATTCCCCCTCCCCTACAATTGTGTGTCGTCCTCAATGCACTCTATGTCAATATACATATATTCAAATTTACATAACAATACTTAGAAAATAAAATTCTGCAATTTTACAACCCTAGCAATAGCTCCAACCATAATCTCATGTTCCTCCCAACTCGCTAACCCAACGGATGCACCATTTGATTATAGAATTTAACCCAAGGGATGTACCATCCATTTATCAAGGATAACCCAAGGAATGAGCCATTATTTTATCAAGGTCTCAAATGCAGTTGGCTAGGACTCTGAGATGTGGTTCCAGAACTCTAGTTGCTCAAAAAGGAGTCTTGCATTCTGTCTTCTTCAAAATTGTCAAAAATTTGTGGGTATTCAGCCTGCATGTTTTCTTCATGCTCCCATGTAGCATCTTTAGGACTGTAGTAGGTCCATTGAACCTTTATCATCCCTATGTCTTTTTTCCTGAGCACTTTGAATTTTCGGTCCAAGATGCGTACTAGTTCCACCCGGAAATCCCCTTCGTAATCCACTTGGATCACATTACAATCAATTATGTGGTTAGGATCAGGCACATATTTCTTTAACAATGACACATGAAATACATTATGCACTCTCATGGATGTAGGAAAAGTTAACATGTATGCAACATGCCCTATCTTTTCTAATATATCAAAAGGCCCACAATATATTGTTGCCAACTTCGGGCAGCTTCCTAATATTATCGAACTTCTCTTTGCCTTCACTTTCAAAAACACATGTTCTCCCACTTTAAACTATTTGAAAAATGTGTTCCTGTCTGCATAAATTTTCTACCTATCCTGGGAAGCCTTCAAATTTTGTTTTTTTTTGCCATCTGATTTTCCATTTATTTCAACAATTCTAGACCAACAATTGCTCTGTCTTTTGGATTATCCCAACTCACTAGTGTGTTACATTTTCTGCCATACAATGTCTCCAATGGACTCATTTTCAATGAGGCCTCATACCCATTATTGTAGGAAAACTCAACTAAATGGATATAATCTTCCCACTTTGGTGGTTGATCCATAACATACATTCTAAGAATGTCCTCAATTATCTTGTTAGTCCTTTCTTTTTACCCATATAACTCTAGATGATATGTTATACTAAGATTTAAATCTATCCCAAAGCCCTTGAATAAACCCTTCCAAAAATTGGAAGTAAACTTTGGATCTCTGTCTGAAACTATTGCCTTAGGCACTCCATGCAGCCTAGCAAATTCTCTCACATAAATTTATGCAATATTTGTTTCCTTGTGTGTAATCTTTACTAGAATAAAATGTGCTACTTTAGTCAATTTTTCCACCGCCACCATGATGGAATCATGTTGCTTCATTGTTTCGGGAAGCTTAATAATAAAATAAACCATGACAACTTCCCACTTCCATTCTAGAATGGAAAATGGATGTAGAAAACATGTTGGGTGTCTATGTTTTGTCTTTACTTTTTGGCATTCTAAACATCTAGTTGTGTAATTATCCACTTATTTCTTCATTCATGGCCAAAAATATTGACTTCTTATTGCTGCAATTGTTTTCTGATATCCTGGGTGCCCTACATATGGCACATTATGCATTTCCTTCAGCACTGCATTTTTCAGCTCCAATTCAGAACATACACCTTACCTTTGTACATGATAATTCCATCTTCCTTCAGCTCATAATAATTAAATTGTTGCTAAAACAATTTTGTCTTTCAGATTTGACCTGTACATGTTAATGGATGTGATATGCACTTCATGAGCTCTCCTTATGAGTGCATCAACCACTTGATTTTCCTTTCCCTTTATGTGCTTAATTTCGAAGTCATATTTACTCAGGAATTCTAGCCATCTAACTTGTCTGGCATTTAGTGTTGGTTGTCCAAACAAATTCTTCAAACCATAGTGGTATTTCCTTAGTTCGAATTTCTTACCCATAAGGTAATGCCTCCACATTTTCAATGCATGTACAATTGATGCTAGCTCCAAGTCATGTGTAGCGTAATTCCTCTCATGCTCTTTTAATTTTCTGGACTCATAGCATATTGCATGGTCCCTTTGACTAAGAACCCACCGAGTCCTTCCTCACATGCATCAGTGCACACAAAAAAATATTCATTTTCATTTTCAATCTTCAATATTGGTGCAATTGTCAATATTCCCTTCAAATGTTGAAAACTCTCTTCACACTTGGAAGTCTATTCAAATTTCACACCCTTCTTTTGCAAGGAAGTTATTAGACTTGCAATCTTTGAGAACCCTTTTATGAATCTTCGATAATAACTGAAAAGGCCCATGAATGATCTGACCTATGTCACATTATTTGGCGTTGGACATCCTCTAATGGCTTATATCTTCTCAGGATCAACTTCTATCCCTGTTGTTGATATTATATGTCCCGAGTAGTGAATATTATTTTTCTAAAAGATGCACTTACTTAGCATAGCATACAATTTATGCTCTCTTAAAACTTGAAATATCATTCTTAAATGTTTCTTATGTTCCTCTTTTGATTTAGAATAGATGAGGATATCATATAAGAACACAATCACAAACTTTTCCATATATTCCCTGAACGCTCCATTCATCAGACAAATAAAAACTACTAGGGCATTTGATATCCCAAATGGCACTACCGTGAATTCATAATTCCCATATCTTGTTCTAAATTTTGTCTTGTTGATGTCTTATTTATTTATCCTTACTTGATGATAGCGTGATCTCAATTTGATCTTTGAAACAATTATGGCACCTTTCAGTTGATCAAACAAATCATCAATTATGGGAAAAGGATACTTATTCTTTATAGTAACCTTATTAAGTTCCTGGAATCAATACACAACCTTAAGGTTCCATCCTTCTTTTTCACAAAAAGAACTAGGCTCCCCAAGGTGACACACTTGGGTGTATATTTCATTTATTCAAAAGTTCTTCAAACTGCATTTGCAAATATTTTAGTTCTGGTGTGCCCATTCTATAAGGGCAGCTCCTGGCACCAAATGAATAGAGAAATCAATGTCTCTCTTTGGTGGCAATCCTAGAATTTCTCTAAAAACATCTTCAAAATTCCTTGAGAATGGATGGTCTTCAATGCTTTCCACTTTGTCTTTGGTTGCCTCCCCCATATGGGATACAAACATTTGACATCCCTTCCTGAAGCTCTTCTTCAACTGCATAGCTAAAATCTCTCTAACAACTACAGCTCTTGGAATTCCTTGAATCTTGCCTTTCCTCCCTTCCTCATCAATACATGTGATTGTATTGTTGTAACAATCGAGGACAGCATGATGTTTCTCCAACTAATCCATGCTAATTAGAAAGTCATATGAACCCAATGGTATGATGTTTGCATCTACCTTCGTGTTGAGTCCATTCATGTTTATTTGGCAATCTTTAACCAACTCATTGATTTTCCTCTTAGCACCCATGGCTAACTGAACTAACCAAGATTTCTTATGTTTACTTCTTCGCAACTAAAATATTTCAACAATGTTAGCATTTATGTAACTATGGCTAGCTCTATAATCAATAAAAATTGTTATGGGTTGGTTATTAATCTTACCTTCCACTTCGATCATGGGGGATTGATATTATGCCTTCTTGGTGTCCAAGGCTGTATAAATATTTGGCATGCTTCCTCCCATGTCTTCCATTATTTCATCCTCCTAAATTTGTGGGCAGTCCTCATTTTTTATCCTTTATGAGGCCAGTCCCTATATAAGTGATTTCCCTCGCATCCCAAACATTGAACAGGATATCGTATTGTCCTTTTCCCAAATGAATCTTCATTCTTTTGATCATTTTGGGATATTTGACCTTGTTGGTTTTCTTGAGAGTTATTTCTGAAAAAGGGTGGCTTAAAACATTTCTTCCTTTGAGCCTTTTTCCCTTTAATCTTGTCATTCCAAGCCTTCTGCAACACTGGCCTTCCTTTTCCTTGCTCATAAAGGTGCCTTGATCTCCGTATGGTTTCTTCCAAGGTATTGGGGCTATCATATTGAATCTTGTCACTATAAAAGGAGGGTAACCCACTTCAACAATTCAAATAATCACTTCTCATATTCCTCCATTGTCATGGTTCCTAAATTGAGTTCAATGAAATCATTCATATTTCCCTCATAATAATGCTCAGAAAAATATTTCTCTTGGAAATATCCTTTGAACTACCTCTAAGATATCCTTTTCTCGACGAGGTTCTTGTCTTTCTTAAGTTGATCCCACCACATGACTGCCTTTCCCTGCAAGTGGTAGGTGGAAATTCTAGCTTCTACCCGATATGGGTAATCATGCAACTGGAAATATTTCTTCATTTCCAATAGCCAAGCCTCTACCTCTTATTCTTTCCTGTGTTCACCATTGAAAGTAGGTGGTTTGATTTTCCCTTTGCCTCTAGACAGGAGACACACTTGGGTTGCTCCCTGGACCTAAGCTTGCATGATTTCTCCTAGTGAAATTCCTTTGAGAATGATGGTGCCTTCGCATGCTTCTTGAATCCCTATCATTTCCATGATCATCCCTTTTTCTATGGGATCACGATGTTGATACTTGTATAGCACTAGTTTCTTGCTTAGTTATAGAATCCTTATTGACTTTATTATGCAACATATTTAAGCTCTGAAGTATCTCTTCTTGAGCCTTCATAATCCTTTCATTATCATCATTGTAGCTCTGCACTTCCCTATGCAAACTTCTCATAGTGACAGGATCTTGCCTATCCCTTCTTCCATTTGACTTTGTGTCACCATTCCCCACACTGGCATGCAGACCTCTAAACTCTTCCAAATAGTTGTAAGATCCTTGAGCGTCTTCCATAACTCCAATCCTCATATAAGAACTAACATTTCTTTATGTTCCTCTAATTCTGCAAGAAATGTGCATGTAATAATTACTGTTAGAACATGTGTATTATAAAACACTTCGTTAATTGGAATATAGGTTATTTATTTGTCAATTTATGAAGGACACATTTCATCATTTCACACTATCATTCTCTGGATGCATTCCTATATGAAACATCTTTCCAATGACTATTTGTTTGCTCAAATCTAAGCTTTGGTTTGAAATTTATATCCTTCCGAAGTTTTTTAGGGTGTCTTTATCCAATGGCCATCCCCTTCACCATGTGGCATCCACGTAGCTTCACCTCTCTCACACCATTTGACATGGCACAATCGTGACCTGGCTTGTCATCCCCTGACGATGACATGGTTTCTAGTTGCAGGGAAAATATCCTGGTCTTCATGAATATCGAGCCTTCGGTCCTTTGTTGTTCTTGTACAGATATACCACATCTCTAGAGATCTGAAGTCCTAGATTCTCCTCTCGCTCCAAAATCTATGGCGGGGATCGATCCACCCTTAGATATGATGGTTGATATTTTTCTCCACCTGACACAAGGTTTATACTTGGCAAGGATCCTATACTAAATCAAGGGTCACAACTTAATCAATCATCTAGACCTATGATCTGCGTGTTCCAACATGACTTCTTGTTAAATCCTTCCTCATCGTGCATGTAGATCCTGTGCCGAAACATAGCCTAGATATCTGACAATCCTGATCAAAAATGCAAAACCTCCTGATAATTAATTCACTTTCTCTCTCCTCTATTGATCTATGTACTCAATGGATGGTTTGATCTCCACTTCCCACAACTTCGACGAATCCTAGATACCTCCAACCCTGTTAGAATATAGAAGATGGTGTGCTCATTTTACCATTGACGATACCCTCGTCACCCAACCACAGACCGAAGCCTCCCTCCGAGCACCTTAACCTTGACCTGAGAATTCCTCCGGAAGAAAACCCTAGGCTAGATAGCCAAACAGAGAGTAGCACATCAATCCTCAATGATAGCGCATCACAAAAGATTGATAAGATGTTCCAAACCCTAGCCAAGAGATATCCAAGCCAATACTGAAACTAGTTGTTGCTGCAACTGCACCCACAACCCTCCTCCAAACCTGTGCACCAACTGCAACTGCAGTGCGCACCAACTGGGAAAAGTGCAGTCCTGAGATGCTGTCAAATGAGAACTGGCGCCCT
>JASDQU010244006.1:137538-158728 GCA_032191745.1 Picea mariana | reverse complement strand
GGTATGTGGAACGTCACATAAATACTCATGGTTTTAGAGTTATGGCCTTACGAAGTTGGAGGACCCTCTTATGTCATCTAGAAGCCCCAAAAGGTCAAAGTAGTCAAAGTGGCTTAAGAGATTTTCGAAGGTAAATAATAAAGTGAAGTGATGAGTATACTATAATTAAAATTGAATACAAAATAAATTATTTAAATAATAAATTTAATGGAGAAATTAGAAGTGGGTTAACCCTAAAATAAGGAAAGTGGGCAAAGTGACATAGAAGATGCTTCTAAGAAAGCTACTTGGAGAGTATAAATAAGAGGAAAGGCTCTCTCATTTTACATCACACTTTAGCATATTTAATATCTATAGGTGACTGAGGTAACCCAAGGATATCTAAGCTGAATTTCAGAGGGAAGGTGAAGAAAAGAACGGAGGATAAATTATTTTGATGATGCTTTCTAAGGTATGTTATTTACAGGTCATCTCACCATTTTCGCAATAACATTTTTTATAGAATTATTCAGACAATGAAATTGATAGGACATTGAGGAAACATATTCAAGTATCTGTGGTAAAATTTCAGCTTGTGGGTCATTGTATTTTTGGATTTACACTCTGTGGAAAATAGGGTTTGTGGTTAGTCCTGAAACTAGTCTAAAACATGAGTTTCGGGTAAAAACGTCATAAATTCTTCATAACAGATCCAAATTCAGTAAGACCAAATGTGTTGGTTAGAGTACAGTCTCTAGTATTCATTGTAACATTTTTATATCCATTCAACAAATATTTTGTGCAGGGCACGGTCTACAAGGTCTCTCTCTAGAATAAACCAGAATTTATCAAGGTATGTCATTTTTGTTATAACTTCTTTTTTGAGAGGTTCCAACTAGTGACACCTGGATGAATTGCATAAAAAAAACTAAAGAACATTGTGTACTATTTTCAAATATTTATTCATTACAGGTACATAGTTATGATTATTTCAAGTTAGGGTTGTTGACTAATCCCAAACTAGTCATGTGAGACTAAAGAAAAGTTTGATGAAAATGCTAGTCTCTTGTTGTGAAAGTTAAGGAAGGTTTGCAGGTATGTGATCATATACACCAGATCTATTAAAGAGTTACAAATCATATTTGGATGATGAAATTGATGAGGGATTTTGGTTAAGGTACATGTTGGGTACATGGTTGAGACAAGTAGTTGATGAGCTAGCACATACATGAGGTGTATAGATGATGATGTTGGTACATATTGAAGATTCATAGTTGATGAGTAGTTGAAACATGATTGTTACACACTTGGTACATGGTTGGATGCACTTGTTTATGGTACAGGTTGATTACAGGTTGTTTGGTATAGGTTGGTGCATGGTTGATGCACTTGTTTATGTTACAGGTTGATTACAGGTTGATTACAGGTTGAGGTATAGGTTGATGCATGGTTCAAGTTTATTGGTACAGGTTTAAAATGTTATATCTCACAGTGATATTTTGAAAGTGATTCCATCATTCTACTTCAACTTCAGAGTGGTTGGATGGGGCAAGGACAGGTGGTTGTAGCCACCTTTTAGTTGTAGCCGGAGAACATAGGGGGTTGTAGCCTCCTTCTGGTTGTAGCCAAAGAATAGAGGATTTGGAGCTTCCCTCATATTGTAGCTTGAGAAACAAGGGGGTTGGAGCCTCCTTCCAGTTGCAGCTGGAAAACAAAAGAAGTCGGTGCTTCCAATGAATGTAATTCTTTAAGACATATAAGAAAAAGAATTATGTGGTTTTCTCCCGCTTTGGGTTTCCACATAAAACACTGGTGTACTTTGTATGTGTATGATTGTTCATTTTTTCATTACTTATTTACTCTGCAATTATTGGATGATAATGCTACATTGATATAACACTTGGATTATATGGTTAAAAAGGATTAAATTGCTCTATTATTGATTCCACCCCCCACTCAGTAATCCAACACTTTTCGTTCCATTGTCTATTCCTTTCACTATCTCATTTTATTCTCAGAATTCCCCACTAACTATGCTTGTTGACTCCCTTCTCTCAAACCACCTCTGTTTGGTTTGTGGAAGACTAGTTACTCTAGTGATATTCACCTCATACACCTATATTTATACACCTCGAATTATTGTGACCTTCTTATTGTAGGCCAATGCAAACTCCATGGTCATTGTTCTATCCCCTCCATTCAACTTCTAAACATATTCCATCCATTTGGCGTCTTCAAAAAATTTCAATGCTTCCATATTCTAGGTGATTATTCTCATGTTGTCCTACTCCCTCCTTATAGGTGGTCCACCCATTGTGCCAAAAATTGCAGTTATGGAATCCAAAAGGGAGGGGAGTTTCAACTATATATAGAGAGATTATATGGTTAGGAGGCTCAACTATGAGGGTGTTTTAATGAAGAGCTTAGGCCAAATAGTGGGAAATTTATGTTTCTTTTTTGGATGGGATATCATGACTAATAGTGGCAGTGATATAATAATGAGGGGGTATCATCATTATTATTATTGAAGAGAGGCATCATGATTGGTGATGGCAATGTTGGATGTGACAAGGTGTTATGGAGTGAAGTTTTTTTTTTAATTATTGTCTTATCATAATTTCTCATGGCTATAGATTCACACATGTTGTTGATTGACACAATCTTTCGCTAGAGTAGGTTGTTCCCTATAAAATATGGTAATAAATGTTTTCTATATATGATGGTTCCCTCTCCCAACTAAAGTTATTGTCCATCCTTCGACATACAAATGGGTTTTCTTTCTTCGACAAAATTGGCAGAGTATTATTAGACCACAATATCACATTTGTTGACTATTGATAATAAAAAGAGGGTATGTACCTTTTCTTACCTTTAGGAGTCAAATGGTGGTGATAATAATATAATGATGATGTGACAGCTAGAAGATCCACATCATGTTTGTAGGAAGGCAGTGGGAAGATCTGCATCATGTCTGCAGGAATAAAATGGGAAGATCAGCAACATGTCTGCAAAAAAAAAAAACTGCAATAACTATACCCTGTTGCAAAACAAAGTATCTATAACATTTCAACATGAATGGCTATAGAAAAAATATGCAAGCAGAAAAGATTTGCAGTTACAGAAAAAATGTGTGAGGATGTTCATGTTGCAATGATCCTGCAAAAATGAAAGATCATGTGTGTTGACAATCATTTTGTTTAAGATATCATCCGCCAAAGACTGGTTCTAGATGTTATCTCTTTTACTACGCCCCTAAAAGGGGTTTCCACGATTATATATGTATATTAGCTTGTAAGAGTTGGAAAGAATTTATTTGGAAGGGACAACCATGTTAGTAATATCATCTATGGAGTGATTGCAAAAAAATGTATTCTACAAAATGGTTGCAGATAGATCTGTAACATGGTTGCAGAAAGATCTATAGAATGATTGCAGAAATATATGTAGGACAGTTGCAGAAAGATATATAGAATGACTACAGAAAGGATATGCTAAGTGGTTGCACAAATATCTATAGAACGACTCGAGAAATATATCTATAATGACTATAGAAAGATTTGTAGAATGGTTGTAGAAAGGATCTATAGCATAGCTGCAATAGAAGAAAGTTCTAAAAAAACAAGGACCTGCAAAATGAAGTTGAAAATGAAGTGTTAGGTAGGTTGAAAACTATTATTATTATTATTGAAAATATCCAGAAGCTAGTTTTCAAAAGGAAATTATCTAAGTGTGCCCAAGAGGAGTTTCCACGATTAGAAAATTTTATTATTATTATTTTAAAAAACAAGCAGTAATCATTTTGATGTTGATGCAGATGGGGTGGCCACTGCACCTATATTTCCTACAATCTCCAAATCATTACTACACCAACAAGTAGCAAGATTCCTAATAAATGCATCTTTAGACAATAGTTTTATGTATAGTTCTAGGTGATGTACCTATAGGTTTACAAGTATAATAAAAAGGGGTGCACGTGAAAAAGTAGAAAGTGAATTTTATTGGTATATTTTACTAGTATACTTAAAAGTGCATGTAAATAAGTAAAAAGAAATATTTTACAAGTTCGTGGTTTTGGAAGTAAAAGTGCATGTAAAAATTCAAAGAAATATTTTACAATTGGTTTTACCATTGGTGGTTTCAAACC
The DNA here is from genome assembly GCA_032191745.1 of Picea mariana. Classification (NCBI taxonomy): domain Eukaryota; kingdom Viridiplantae; phylum Streptophyta; class Pinopsida; order Pinales; family Pinaceae; genus Picea; species Picea mariana. The sequence goes on along the minus strand of JASDQU010244006.1, from coordinate 154,605 downwards.
CATGGTATTTTCCCATGGTATATGAAAAGGTGAAATAAAAAGAAATAATTATTATTTAATGAATCAACACATCTCTTCCAAAAGGGTCATGATGATGTATATATATAAATATAATATTTGAAGAGGAGTGTGTGAGATGAGCCGAAATGTAATATTTGAAAAGGATAATATGAGTAAAGATTGAATATCATTCCAAAAGGAGAGAATGACAATGTATGTGACAAATAAGAGTATATGTGTGACAATCTAGTGAACAGATATGGTTAAGGAAAAATTAGCGAGGATATATGGTGAAGGAAAAAGTATTGAGCAAGTTTGATGAAGACTGAAGTAGTGAGAAGACGTGGTGAAGGAAATACAAATGTTCATCATTTTTTAAGAAGCTGTATTGTAATTGAGGGTTGGTGCCACTTAAACAAAGAGATTGGTGTCTATTACTAAGTTGGTGCTTAGCGATGGGGATTGGTGTCTCCAGTAAGTTGGTACCTATGAAGATCTATAAAAGTAGGTCAGTGCCTACCAAGATTTGTACTTGTGGGGATTAGTTCCTCTATTAATTTGGTGCCTACATTTTTTTGTAGCAGTAGGTTGGTTCCTACAAAATTATAAAGAAATTTTTTTGTGGTTTTATCCTAAAAGGGTTTCCATGTAAATTATGTTTATCATGGTTAATCTTATGTACGATTGTTTTCTTATGTTATATGAATGTTTAAATAAATAAAATATTGTATTGTACTAATTCAAGCCACCCTCTCAACATAAATGTGTGCTCAACACCCCATTCTCAGGTTTCTTTGTTTTATTGCTCTGACCGACTACCCCTTCATAATTGGTAATACTCCTTTGATTTTGGTAATTTATGTCCTAGGTAGGTATGTGGACATTCTGAGATGGATCTACCAAGATACATGATTTATTGGGCCTCTAGCTACTCAGTTATTATTATTTTATTTGTAAAAGGTGATTGCAATTTGTAAGGGTTGGCATACCCATGGTTTAGCACACCTTACCCACATGGACCCTCTCTTTCTTATGTATGTACCACACTTGGGCCGTTGGAGGCCATTCTACACATGATTATCCAGCTACACATTTTTTTAGAAAATGTTACATGCATGTCATATATTTTAAGGCATTAGGTCACCCTCAATGATGCACAAACATGTCATTTTCACCTGCATGAAAATCCTCTACACTCTCCATCTGTCAAAAGTCAAAATTCCCCCCTCCTTTGGCACTCTTCTAATATGTTTTATCATTAAAGGGTGGAGATTTTACTTTGGGGAATTTCAAGAGGACGTTGGAGAATTTTTGGGGATAATTTGATGAGGTGGAGGTCGCTTAAGTCACTTGGCACTTCTGTGAGGTTTCTTTAGCCTTTATCTTTAGTTGTGCACTTTATGACCACTTTTTGGTCACTTATGCAGAAAATTAAAGAAGCCATCCACTGTAGGGAAAATTTTAGGGCTTGGGCTGAGGTTGTCCCACTCTTTTGAGATACATGTTGCAACTTGGAGGACCAAAGAGTATTCCTTGCCTTGTTATGAACCCTCCCCAACCCTTTTAAAGTGGAACATTGTACCAAAAATGCCAAAAGGGTCGTCTTAGAAGCTTTGGAGACATATTTCAAGGATTTATGGACATTATTTGAACATTTTTGGAGCATATTTTATTGAAATAGTCCCCTTATATGAGGGTTTTCACAATGTAAAGAATCATTTAATTATATTTTTTACTTAGTCTCTAATTTGTGTGAATGAAAAGTCATTTTATTTTATTCCTTAGCCTAATTTTGGGTAATAAAGAGTGGAGAGGAGGTGAGAGGCTCATCTATAAATATAGGTCATCCTCTCACTCATTTTGTTGTGAATTCTTGGAGATTATTCTTTCATCCATTTAATAGAATATCTTGACTTGATGCATTCTTGGTGTCAATTTTTGCAACTCTATCTTTATTGGTTATTTTTCTTGGCATATTTTTTCAAAGGTTATCATGATTATTCAATATTCTACATAAAATAGCAAGATCAATCCATTGAGGAGTTATCAACTACTTGGAGGGAGGATGTATAGGGTTTGTATCTCTTTTGTCTTCCCTAAAATGATTTGGTAAGGGTTTGTCTCTTGTCTTGATTAGTTCTATACTCCTTGGCAAGGGTTTCAAACATTTTTCCAAGTCTTTTGTTGATGTTGTTGGTCAAGGTTATTCCCTTGAGGAAACCCTTATTGTAGGACATTTATTATCTTGGTTTTTCTTGATTAACAGAAGACTACTAGCCGTGTGGCCCTAGTCTCTAGTTCTAATCCATAAACAGAGATAACTAATTTTTGGAGGGGCATACTTATTGGCCCTATAAGCCCTAGGTTGAGATAAGTCCATGCCCTAACTCCCAACATTCACCAGCTAAAAACCCTAAAATTTAATCATTTTCTTTTATGTTCCATAAAATACAAAAATATAAAATATAAAACATCAAAAATATTTATATCTTTGTCTAGATTGAAGCTAATGGTTTATCTTTGTTTTGTAGACATTTTCCTCCATAGGATTGTGCTAAATCATGGATTGTTTTTTATTGTCTTATAATAATAATAATAATAATAATAATCTATTTTTAAGGTCACGGCAAAGCCACACCAAATTGGTGTATGAGACCCTCTTGTTTGTGGGACAAGGTACCCCCCTCCGCCCAACGATTTGACTGGTAAAGTCTACGGAGGTATACATACCCTACCCCCCTCTGGATTTGAACTTGTGACCTCTTAAGAGGAAACACATTTTCTTAACCATTAGGCCCACTGAGGCTGTTCTTGTGGATGATTTAAGGTTTTATTCAATTCTAGAAATTAATTACAGCAATAAAATTCATAATTGTTGAAACCCTAGAATCGGGGTTTAACCTAAAAAGGTGAAATCTACCTTACCCTTGCTCTTGTTTCACTTTGTAATTGTTTATCAATCTTATATAAAGTATTCTAATGGTTAAATTTATCTCCTTGAAGATCCATTGTTGTTGTATTTCACTTTGGATATTTTTTGGTCAAACCCTAGGGGGATTTGCACCAATTTTACAAGTTTGAAGTAATTATTTGGATAACATTAAATTGTACTTTCTTTGTATCATTTTTGGGTTGTTTTTACACTAATATATATATTTCCCATCATTAAGTGTCTAAGTATTTTCATCTTAATTTCTTTTAAGCACCCTTGGGTCACATTTCAAGGTCCAAAACTACAATTTTCTACACTAAATATTTTATTTCATATTCTGGAGTCTTTGGACTATAGCAATATACTCCAATTTATAGTAAACAGACAAGTTATACTACATGTATATCAATTATCATTTATTTGTGCAACAAGATCTCACTCTTGTGTGGTAAAAGGTACATATTTCATCATTTAAAGTGATTTTGTAGTGTTGGTTTATATTTATATTGTAACTATTTATTTCATATCTCGGAACTTTTTAAATTAAGCTCCTAACCATTTCTACATTATAATATTTTTTCCCTAACTTTTGGTCGAACATTCTTAAGTCATTTTCCTACTAAGGCACTAGTCTATCTAATGTGTATTGAGGTGTGTAGTTGGAAGGATTGAGATACCACGCTTGATCTTTAGGAGCTATCCCATAGTGAAGGGGAGATCCTAATAAAGTGAAAGTGGTGCATTTCCCATATTGTGATATCCCCACTAGAAATCCCCCAAGGGATGCTAGTTTGGGCGGTAACAACCACAAAAATTCTCTCTATCACTTTAAGCTATCTCTCCTATAGCATAACAGGGGTATCCCTAGAAGGTGTATGATAACCCTTAGAAATAAATTTACGGGTGGACCGAGACTAGTGCCTATCCAAATTGGGAAAAATGGAGTCAAGGTGTCAATCTTAGAGGGTTGCATTTAATGAATGGCTAAGGAAAGAAAGAAATGTAAAGCGTTCTACAATTAGCCACGGGCTATTGTTTACTAATGCATAAATGATGAGTTCCCTTAAAAAGGAGATCCTCTTAGGAAAATGAGTGAAATAAGTATGTTCCTTACTTAAAAAATAAAAATATGCAAAAAAGGCTTACTAAAATGATGGCTACAAAATTATCTTATTCAAAAATAAAATAGAAAAGGAGCATAATAGGGGAAGACCCACACCTAAGACCTTCCAAATAGAATTAATCTTCATAATTAGCCCTTAAAAGGACATTTGCAAACACTTTTCAACATCAATATTTAGCAACAATAGATGAAAAACATATGCATCACATTGCAAGAATGAACCCAAATCCAACAATCGCCTGTCAACAATGGAGAGAGAAAATCCTTATATAGATTTTAGCTCAATATCCCTTACAATAAAATACTAATTAGTGTTTCCTAGATCCACTTTCTTCTCCAAGGAAAATACTAGAAAAATACTAAAATATTACAAGATGGGCTTTCCAAGACAAAAATGTCCAACAAAATAATAGCATAGTGAAACAATGATGAAGGGGACGCCACATGTATTTTTAAAAATAAATGCATCCTTGAATGAATCATATTTGACCAAGAAATACTTCATTCCATGTGTCTTATTCTCCTTTGGAATGCCCTTCAAAGATAGCCTCCAATAACCACTTCCAATAAAAAAAGTTATATTTTCCAAGTCAAAAGGAAGAGAGCACTCCCAAAGATAAAGAGTTATTCCTCCTAATGATTATGAAAGTATTACAAGTGTACTTATCATAAATAGAGAACCTTATAAGATGGGTCTTGATCAACCAAAACAATATATAATACCCCTAGAAGAGGTGTGCCCTTGAGGTGTGTGCAAGAAGGTGGCTATGGAACCACATTGACCAAGCCAAATATTATAAAATAGTCCATGAAAGTTGCACCCTTGATAAGTATGTCAATGATAGTCACTACTTCCCTTAAATATAAGGCCACCAAACAAATAAATAATCTTTAAAATAGAGCTCCCTTTAGAGATGTGCAAGAGTAATTATGGCCACATCAATAAATGTGCCAAGAAGCAATAGTGAATGTATCATTTCCTCAAAACTTTGATTCAACCCTCTTAAAATACTCAAGACATGCCAAAAATAGTAAAAGTGGTTAGGGAACTCTAATAAAAGTGTGCCAATGCATGTGGCTTGACCCACTCTAACCACCAAAGAACCATGAAACAAGGGGTGTGTCCTAGAACCATGTGCACTAAGGAACGTCTCTGACTAAATGCCTGACACCCAATGAATCGGTAAACATAAATAATTCCTTAGGAGAGTGTACCAAGTGGTACTCCCCTCAAGAGATGCATTTCTCTCTCCATCCAAACCATTCAAGATCCCAAGTCATGTGCCTTAGAGAAATATTCCCTAGTAAGGAAGCATTTCATTAGAGAGATATCAATTAAATGATGAATAATTAATCCAAATAATATTCCATGAACCTTAGGGACTCATGCAAACATTCCAAGAAATGAATGTTCTACATCACTAAGCAATAAATAACCAATAATAGAGAAGCCCTTAGTTGATGGGTATCCCTTTCCAAAAATGTATTAAGGGTTCAATATAATGTGTAATCATGTATGCAGGACCCTCAAATAGAAGTCAAGTGCCCCTTAAACTCCATATGTACTATATAAGCCTCAGATAAGAAATGATGATGTCAAAACGGTGGTAATCCATGAACAGCATGCATCATAGACACTCCATATGTATTATATCAGCCTATAGAAATGATCTATAATGTTATTTATTGCATTCGCTTCCATTTTAATATTATTACTTCCGGTTAAATTGGAGGAAGTTGAATTACATGCATATTAGAGCGTTAAATATGTGAAGAAAGTTAGTGTCGATGGATAATCTCTACACTAGGGTTGTTGGGCCAAGGTCAGAGAAGGAGAATGCTGAGGAAATCTATAAAGAAAATGATATATTGAATGGAGTGATTATTATGAATGAGGTACTACACATATAGCTCCATGTCTTTATAGAAGAATAGAATATTCCATTTGTAGCAGCCCGACATGTCAAACTCCACTGACTTTGTATAAAAGATATGCAGTGGTTTACTAGTTTTTCCTACTACTAGCGGGAAAAACCCCCCATGGCTACACCTGGGTTTACAATGTAGGCAGATCAATAACTGTTTAAAAGTATTTGACTTCTCTAACTAGCCCAAACATACCCCAGACTCATGCAAGAAAAGCAAAATGAGAAGGATCGGGTAACTGTACCTCTACTCTACGTCCGGTGATGATCCTCTTGCGCTTGAAAGCTTCGTTGGCTGCATGCCTCCTCCCAAGGATGGCCTACATTCAAAGATAGATAAACAGAAAGCTACAAGCATGTAATTCATGTACAAACTAGGGTTAGATGTTAGAATAAAAACATCAATCAAATGCAAACATTCGACACATCATGATTTGGGACAGGAAAAGTACTTCTTTTATTGATAGTACAATGATCACTTACAACCAAATTCGGATACTACACCACGAACTTGGTTCGGGCTCCTCTTCACCAAGATCCAAGTGCACCTCTGTATGGATTCTCCTCTCAACCTTCTTCTTGGGAAGTATATTGGGTTTATGATGGAGGAAGGAAGGAAAATTAGGGAATTTTGAGGCAATTCTCACAAAAGGGATGCAAATGCTTGGGGCAAGGAGGGGATGTGAAACAGGCATAGTTTCACTGCTCTTATGTACAAATATGGAATGATACCCCAACACCTCCTTTTATATGACAAAAGGATGGTTATTCGGTTGGTTGATAGGCTATAGGCAGTGGATTAGTTGGGAAACTACCCAATAGCCCGTAATCTCAACGAATTCCTTGCAACTTTTGCAAGTATACGTGGGATTTAGTGGTGCAGCATGCATACATATGCAGGTTGTAGTGGTGCAGCAAGCGTATATATGTGGGAAGTAGTGGAGTAGGGTGTGTACATCTTCAAAAATTTGATTTTTTAGAAGAGCAACTCAGTGATGACTTGGCAAAAAATGAAAGTAAGAGGGCCAAAGTCCAGGTATGCATGTGTAGAGCAATTTAGGGCTATAACACCTACTTTTTTTAATATTGGGATTTTTATTGCGTGAAAAAGGAACTTTTTACATACCAGAATGAGGGAGATGTGTAATTTCTTCCATGTTCAACATGGAGTTGAGACGTAGATTTTAAAAATCGTATTTCAATGTCCACCTTAACTAATATAATTTTATATATAGTGGGAGAGAAAGTAATTAAAAGTAAAAAAATTATCAATCCATCTCGTTGCTTTCTATTTTCAGTAAGAGGCAAATGTATAATTCCTTGAATTCTTAGTATGAATTTGACATGTGGCATTTAAAACAATATTGATAATAAAAATTATTTCAATGTGAGCCATAAATAAAATATTTCAATGTTTGTGTTGACTAAAATATTTCAAGATCAAGTCACACTACACACACACACACACACCCTGAGTGGTCCTAATGTTTAAGGAAATGTGTTTCCTCCAAAGGGGGGGTAGGGTTTGTATACCTCCCTATACTTTAGTAGTCAAATTTTTGTGCGGATTTGAGGAAGAGTTTTCACCTTTACAGATTAGATATCTCTTGACTCATGATAAATCCAAAGTTAAGATGGGTCTGCACTGATATTAGTGCTAATAAATTATGTAATTTGAGGAATATTTTTCACTTGTATGGATTTGATCTCTCTTGACTCATGATAGATCTGAAGTTAAGATGGATCTACATTGATAGTAAATTGTGTAGGCTCTCAAACCATCTATATATAATTTCTATACAAATTGATATAGTACCTTTCTAAATTATAGTAACAAGGAAGGATGTACCATAATCAAGGCCGACGGTTTACCTCGTTTACCATCCATGAAGTGGGGAAGTACTAGGGGTTTTCTCGCTAGTTATTCCATCGGAAAAAGACATTCTATAGGATTATCCTCGAATGCCACCATTAATAGAGAGTAAAATTTGTGTCTTCTTTACATGCAAGCATAGTTGTTTGGAATGGAAATTTATTTAGTATTTACATTACATAATAATTTCCTTCCAGTGAACAAGGAGGAGGAAAGAACTAAAAACACTTAATTAGATAATAGAAACTAAAATCACTTAAGTAGAGAATAGACAAATATGCATACTCTTGTTCATTCCTCACATACTTTGTGTAGTAAAATGGAACAATAGTGTAATAATATTAATCCTTTTGTGTCAACATAGGTTCTTGAAATTGTAAAATACATTATTAAATATGACCACTATAATTCTACTCTAAAGTCGAATGGGTTTGTAGTCAGTCCATTGTTATCACAATCTCCATAAATAAAGTAGCTCCAAAATGAATTGGTTTAGCTACCTATGGTATGGATTTACAATAACATTCCCCCAAGTCAAAATTGGTTTGTAGTCTACTCTTCTAGAGTAGTCACAAGTTTGTTGGGAGTGGAAGTAAATCAGAAGCAAAAGCGCTAGCAGGAAGTGTCAATTTTAAAAATATTTCTTGAGAATTTTAATATAATATATTTTGATAGCCCCTGAGGTGTAGGACAATCTGTGATGGAGTGTGTTGTTAAGGCACTCTGTGATGTTAAGTCACCAGTTCTAAACCTATGGGGACAAAAAATCCAGCCATGTTAAGGGTTGGTGTGGCTCAAGCTGGGTGCGATCCCCGAGTGATTTTGACGGCTTAGATGCCCCTGAGTCGTGGTTTCTCAATCCATAGGCTACTCCCAAAGGTCATGGACAAACTAGAAAACAAAACAAAAATATAATATATGTTGATACATATATATTTTTATTTTAATATAATATATGTTTATACATATATATTTTTATTTTAATATAATATATTTTGATACATGTATGTTTTTAAAAAATATGTATATTTAAAAATATATGTATGAATACGTTCAACCATTAGATTTAGGAATATAGTTAAAGTATAAACTATTTAGTACACATATAATATTAATCTAGAAGTTATAAATAATAACATTATCATCAAATAATCAACCATAATATCAACTTTCAAGTTTCAATAGATAACATTTTCCATCAACAAATTGTAACAAATAACATTGACCATAAAACGAAATAGATAACTTTTGTCATTAAAAAATTGTAGCAAATAACATCAATCATAAAATGAAACACATCATCATATTCACGAACATAGAGTTGTAATATGCACTCAACCATTTAAAGGTAGGTTCAAATTTTAAACTTAAGCAGTCATATGATGTTTACAAAATAGGAAATATTAAAGACAAATTACTGAGAATTCTAGAAACTAGATTATAAATAGAAAAAGACAAATAACTCTACTATCTACTAAGCTTTCCTCTTGCCAAGTGAAACTTCAAATTCCCTTTCTCATGATCTAGGAACAGTAAGGCTAGGAGTAGGTGTAAGTGGTCATGAAATATGACCATGAACTACATACCCCCCCCCCCCATGCAACACTAGAGATTGTGAAGCTAAAGTTGCTACAATTGGAAACCTGTTAGCACCAACAATAGTGGTGGATGGGGATGACATCTTTGTTGCATGATCATTGTCATGAATCCCACCAACCAAAAATTCAGCATCCAAGTGCTCCAAATCTATGGCTCCATCTTCCAAATCAGTGTCCTCTAGATTGTTGTCCCAATTCATATATGTTATATCATTCTTCATCACCTCACAATAATGGGAAAACAACCTCAAATTCTAGTGCACATGATATGGATTGTATAGAGAACGAAATTAAAGGAGGGAATATGAATGGAAACATACACACAAAAATATTGCAGAGAGAGCGTAGTAATACATTGAAACCCAAATTCTATTAATGAGTGAAATAGGAAAACACTGTAAAATGCAAAGCAATACAAACTAACTAGAATGGTGGTATCTTATCTCTGAAGAGAAAGGTGCTAGCTACACTCATTTGCAAGACCACATTACAAGACATTTAAATGGCCTTTTAATATAAATTACTAAACCCTAAGAGGAAAAAACCCTGACTCTAGGAGACAAAGCACAAAAAGGATTGCAAGCCCCGAGGTGGTTAGTTGAAACATCAACTTCTCGGTGGGGTTCAACTTTCACATACAATCATTGTTTGGAGTGCATGGTATCTCGTTGGAAATATATAACTAAGAAGTACAATTTTTGACAAGCCTAGGAATTCCATAACCACCCCATGCCCCTAAATTCCCAAAAAACATTGTTTAATGCCTCAAAATGGACCTGAAAGTTTAGAACCTAAAAAATTGTAGATAAAAAACCTACCAATATGGATAATGATGTTGAGTCAATGAAATAGGTGGGTGGCCACCGATGTCCACCTAGATAATTCCTCCCCACTTAGGAAGAAGTGGTCCCTATTGCATCAATTTCCCTCATCAAATGGGGAAAAAATTGTTGAATTTGACTCTTGGTGAGTCACTTGCCTTGGTGAAGAAGTTGTCCTACTTTGACAATCCAATAGAGTTGTATGTTCAGTTGAAGGGTTCCCTTCATCTTAGTGTCCATGATTTGATCCACTATGGCATTCTCAATGAATTTAGGATTGATTTATGTATGGTCCAAATTCTCATCCACCTTCGAAGTGTCCAATAGGGGTTGAAAATATGGTCAAAGCAACTCTACATTAAATAAATAGTGCAAGTCAATGAAAGGAGGAATATTCAACTCAAAATCATTCTCACCCACAAACTTCTGATGCAGGAGCATCGTCATCAACGTTCAAAGAGGCCAAGTGGAGGACAACTTAGCATCCAGCACGCACACTCAAGCTAATTTTTTATCCCAAGGGGAGCACGTTATTTTTATATTTTGAAAAGATTGTTATTAAAGACCTTTTAATGTTTGGAGGCTTGAGCCATTGTATGATATTGCATAATATTGTAATTTCTTTAATTCATGTAGGATTGTATAGATATTGAGCATCAACTCGTATCTGGGTTGCAAATGCCCATTTATTGTAATAAGGATTAGTGGGAGAATGTCTTAATTGTGATATGATATCTTTTAGATAGTATGGAGGGAAGGCTCGAGAATCCCCTCGTGTATAAATATATGTAGTCTAAGCCCAAATGAGGCTCTTGATATTTTTGTTGTTGTTGATCAGTTGTTAATAGAAGAGTTGTAGAGAGTTGTTGCAGAAAACCTTGTATATGTTTTTCTGAATGAATGCAATAAAGGAGAATTGCTTTCAGATCTCTACACATGTTTTCCTTTGAGTAATTGGGTAATGTTGTGTTATTTTCTTTCTTTGTTTTATATGCCTACGTGTGCATTTCATGGTTAGATGTATGAACATGTGATGTTATGCAAGTTTCAATTGTTTATCTTACGAAACCTGGCACAAGGATTGCACAGTGCCCAAGCAAGGAGTGCAAACGCAGAGTCGATTACAGACTCGATAGCTGAGGAGAGATTGAGTGAGTTTTTGCATGGAGAGTGCAAGGAGTGAACATATACTCAGTTGATTATAAAATCGGTAGAAGACCCGTGCAAGTTGTGCACAGGGCCAAAACTTAGTCAAGGGTTGAAAACGTTCTAAGGAATACGAGCGCAAGGAGTGCGCAGGAGGGTTTTTCCAATAATATTCAAGTTTGAAGTCTTTCAAAGTTTCAAAGAAGCCCAAGGAGTGCGCTAGGGGTTTGAATCACCTTAAAAGATAAATAACGAGTAAAATTTCCTTGGAGAGAGGATTTTATCTTGTTTGAAGGTCAAGTGGATGAGATCCATTCAGGAAGAGCCAAGATCTCTTGTGAATGTCAGATATAGAAGAGGTGCGCAGGAGATAACCCTTGAATTCCTTCAGACTTCGTGTATTCGGGATTTTTTTAGTTGTGTCATGGAGGAGAGAAGTTTCTCGAATCCTTGGGATCCGAAGTAAATCTGGACCATCCATTTAGTGGGGACATGAGTCTGTAGATCGGAGATAGTCTGGAAATCCATCTATCCAGAGGAATTGAGGTGTGGTTGAAAAAATACACAAGTCTCCTGAATCTTCGAAAGTCGAAGTGCATCTGGGTCAATGATAGTGAGTACAGGTGTCAACAGATATCGGACATCGCGGGTTCAGAAGTCTGGAGAATGGAGTCACAAAGTATTGTGGATCGAGAATCCCCCTGATTAGACCACTCACTAATCAAAAAGGGTGCTTCGTGGTTTCGGTGATCACCAAAGTGGAGCCTAGCGACATGCTAGCTCCTCCCTTAACTTTCTGTTGATGTGAGATTTCGATGTGACCGTGCGCCAAATATTTTGAGCGCTTTACAATTTTGCGTTTCACGACTTCACGTCTCGCCTCCATGGACAATCAATGGTCCAGATCTCTCCTCAATCCGATGGCTCAGATCAAGTCACGATTTCCCGTTTCGCGACTTTGGGAGTCTCATTACCTCCATTCTCCTGATACCTAAAATAGCGATGATGCTAGATCGATGGTCCAGATCTTTTCTTTGATCAACGGTTGTGAAAAAGTCATGATTTTTCATTTCACGACATCTGTGGACTGCTTAATGCAGTTCTCTCGATTCGTGATTCTGCAAATCTGCTCAATTGCTGCCACATATCTTCCTCGACGATGGATGGTCCCCCTGCTTTCGGGAATTTGTAGGCCCACTTCACCTTGCACTTAAAGGTCGTGCATGTTCTTATGGATCCAACAATGGTCGGTCCTCATGCTCAAATCTTACGGATCAGATCTGTACTCCTCCTCTGTGATTCCTCTATTCACTGGACTCTGATCTAACGGACATCATATTTTTGGGATTGGTGATCCAACGGCCACTATCTTTCCTCCTCCTAAGCTTATGCATCCTCCCGACTTGGAAGAATTTCTAAGTGTCAAAGGTTCTACAGCCTTTGATTCTTCTATGAGCCTTGATGTATGGGATCTTGTCGGCACGTCTCGGAACTCTATCTCTCTTGATCTTTGGCAAAAATTTCCCTGGGTCCTGGCGCACACTTGTTCTTCTTTCTATGCACACTATGCCTTTAAACTTGCCAACATTGATGTTTTTCTTGCCATCAATGACAAGCACACTCTACCTGTAAACATGCCAATAATCTCCCCCTTTGGCATTGATGGCAACCCTGAACAAATGCACTATTCTTCTTAGACCTCCAACTGTAGTATTCAGACCAGACCTTTTCTCCCCCTTTGACATCAATTTCAAAGAAAACATGCTCCCCCTGAGTTGTTGCAGTACTTGTCGGAGGTATTATATGTTCAACCAATACATACTCCCCCTGACAGGATGGAATAATTTAACTTGATAACAGGGTCATGCCCAACTTCTGGCATAGATACTCAAACTAAGCTTGTGCAAGAAGTTTAGTGAAGATATCATCAATCTGATCTTTGGATGGAATATAATGCACAGAAACCATAGAGTTGGTTACATGTTCCCTCAAGAAGTGATACTTGATGGGTATATGCTTGGTCTTGGAGTGAAATATACGATTTTTAGACACACTAATTGCACTGGTATTATCACAATGGATTGGGATCAGTGCAATATATTTGACCTCCAAGTCTGCAAGTGTCTGAATCATCCACAAAACTTGGGTACAACATGTGGCAGCTGTAATGTATTCAGCTTCTGTAGTTGATAAGGAAATGGAAACTTTCTTCTTGCTCAACCATGATACAAGAGAATCTCCTAAGAATAATGCACCTCCACTTGTGCTTTTCCTTTCATCCACGCAGTTAGCCCAATCAGCATCTGAATAGAATGATAGTTGAAAATTTTGATTCCTAGGATACCATAGGCCATAGTCCATTGTTCCTTTCAGGTATTTGAATATCCTTTTGATAGCTAACAAATGACTATGTTTAGGTGCAGCCTAATACCTTCCTACGATTCCAATAGCATGCATTATGTCTGGATGAGATGTTGTTATGTAAAACAGGCTGCCTATCATAGGCCTATATGAACTTTGATCAACATTAGGTGAGTCATCATCCTTGATTAACTTACATCCAGTGACCATAGGTGTGCTCATAGGTTTAGAATCTTCCATTTGAAACCTTTTCAACATTTCCCTTAGATATTTTTCTTGAGAAAGAAATATTCCTTCATACCTCTGAGTAATTTGCAAACCCGAAAAAAATGGCAGTTCCCCTATCATAGACATTTCAAAATCAGACTGCATGGTAGAATCAAACCATTGTACCAGTGAATCATTATTACTATCAAAGATGATGTCATCTACGTAGACCAAGAAAATGAGCAAATCATTACCCTATGTTTTTCTATATAGATTGTTGTCAATTGTTCCTCTCTTGAATTCTTTGTCTTGTATATACGTATCTAGTCTATGATACCAGGCACGAGGAGCTTGTTTTAACCCATATAAGGCTTTCTTCAGCTTTCAAACGAAGTCAGGGTTATCTAATAGTTGGAAACCCCCTAGTTGTTCCATATAGACTTCTTCCTTTAGATCTCCATTTAGAAAAGATGACTTGGCATCCATTTGATAGACTTTAAACTTTTTATGACAAGCATAGGCAAGAAACATTCTAATTGCTTCCAATCTTGCTATGGGCACAAATGTTTCATCAAATTCTAGTCCTTCTATTTGAGCATATCCTTTGCAGACCAATCTAGCCTTATTTCTTACAATGTTTCCTTGCTCATTCATCTTATTTTTGTAGACCCACTTTGATCCTATTACATTTATATCTGTTGGTCTGGGAACAAATTCCCAAGTGTCATTCTTTTCAATCTAGTCCAGTTCCTCATTCATTGATCTTAACGAATTTTCGTCTTTATTGGCCTCATTAAATTTCTTAGGTTACACCATGGATATGAATGCTATATGTGATTGCTTGTTGTCTTTGATTATATTTCTCCTGGTTTGTACACCTTTGTCTTTCTCACCAATTATCTGAATTGCAGGATGATTCTTTTGAGTAATTCTGGAGGAAGGATTTGGTGTTGTCTGTTGATTTGAGTCTGTCTGAGTGTTGGTGTCTTCATCTGACTCAGAGTCTTATTTTCCTGATTCTTGCACCTGTTCATCTTCAGCTTCAACTATGTCTTATGTAGCAGACTCAATATTGCTCACCTCTCTTTCTGAGACTCCTTCATCAACATTTACAGCAATGCAATCAATTAATTTATGCAGCCTCTTATTATAACATATGTATCCTTTACCATTTGTAGAATATCCTAAGAAGATGCCTCCATCATCCCTGTCATCATACTTGCCAAGGTTTTCATTATTATTATTTATGTAGCATTTACTCCCAAAGACCTTGAATTGTTTGATTGAGGTAGGTCTTCCATACCACGGTTCATAAGGTGTCTTGTCACTGTGTGGTCTGAGGTGGGATTTGTTAAGAACATGGACTATTGTGTGTATTGCTTCTACCCAGTAGTTTTGACCAATTTTCTTCTCATTCATCATTGACCTGGCCATTTGTTGAACTGTTTTGTTTTTCCTCTCGACTAATCTATTTTGTTGTGGAGTTCATGGAATTGTGTATTCTCTCTCGATCCCATGTTTATCACAAAATTCCTTGAAATCACTTGACATAAATTATCCTCCTCTGTCTGACCTTATTTCCTTTAACCTGTTGCATGTTTGATTCTCATTTAAGGCTTTAAATATTTTAAATTTCTCAAATGCTTCAGCTTTTTCTTTGAGAAAGGCAACCTAAGTAAGTCTGGAGTAATCATCAATGATCAAGATGACATAGTTTTATTTTCCTGTGCCTTCATGTCTTGATGGTCCACATAAATCCATATGAACTAGTTGGAGTGGTTTCTCTATTGAAGTAGAGCTCTTGGATTTAAATTGTGTGTCGATTAGCTTTCCTACTTTGCAGGGTTTACACATAGAATTTTGTGGTTTTGATATTCTTGGAAGATCTTTTACCACCTCAAGATTTTTGAGCTTGATTAAGTGATCAAAATTTAGATGTCCAAGTATCATATGCCATAACCAGCTTCCATCATGTTTTCTTATATGACACTCTTCTCTATCTTATTTCAGCAAATAAACATTATTATGTGTCCTTATGCCTTTAGCCACCACTTGTCCTGAGTTTACAGACTTTATCTTGAAATCCTTAGAAGTGAACACCACTTCACATCCTCTGTCACACATTTTACTTACACTGAGCAAATTATGTTTCAACCCATCTACAAGCAGAACATCTTGGGATTTTCCTTTACCATTACTCAAACTCACCATCCCTTTACCCTTGATTTTATTAGGAGCATCATTTCCAAAGGTTACATTTCCTAATTTGGTTTCACTTAGAGACAAAAACTTACTTTTGCCTCCTGTCATATGTTTGGAGCATCCATTGTCAATGTACCAGGGGTTCTTTTGTCTTTGAGCTAACAACACTAATCCACACTTGTCACTTTCTTTATTCTTCCAAACCTTGACATTTTCAGCAGAGGGATTCAAATCTGGTTCACAATTCCTTAAGCGACAGTCAGCAGCTTTATGTCCATAATTATGGTAGGTGTAACATTCTAGTTCATTGAATAAAGGATCATAATGATTGTTATTCTTAACCTATGTCCTTTTCCCAGCCATCGCATGATTTGCAGACTATGGTTGTTTGTTACTTGGTTGTCTCATTCTTTGTTGCAGTAGATATCTATACCTTGAATGTCTTGATTGCTCATACCTAAATCTTAAAGAACAGTTTACAGCTTTGTGACCAAAGTTAGAACAGGAAAAAAATATCCATAGAAAAATCCTTGGTACCTGGAAAATGGTTTTCTTTGAGCAGGTTGATTTCTTCCATGATGAAGATTTCTCTGAGCAGAGGGTGCATTATTTATTTTTTCTACAAATTCAGTTATGGTATTTTTTCTTTCACTCTTCCTTGGCTGTTGATTATCTTCCTTTGTTTTTCCATATTCGTTGTTGTCAATGAATGTAGATTTAACAAACTTGATGGATTCCTTGTTGCTTGGTGGGCCACTACTTGATCCTTCTTCATAACCCAAACCGGTTTTCTGATTTGGATTCCTTTGTTGATTCAGAATGAAGGATAATCCTTCTGAGGCTTTAATACTCGAAAGATTCTGGAGATACAATGCTTTA
>JASDQU010244006.1:120698-137296 GCA_032191745.1 Picea mariana | reverse complement strand
AATCAGTTCTCCTTCCAAGTCAACCATAGCTTCTTCATCGTCAACATCAATTCCTGTGATTTTATTGTCATAATCCTCTTTGGCCATAAGAATAAATTCATTAATATTATCTTCACAGGAAGTGTCACTATCTGTGTCTTCTGAAGAGTCATCATTGTTTTACTAAATCTCTTGGGCTTGTAGTTCTTTTCACTTTCAGAATTCTGATCTTGTTTCTTTGTGGACATTTAGATGCAAAGTGACCTATATTTCCACAATTAAAACATTTAAAGGGAAACTTGCCTTGGTACTTTCCTGATCCTTTCTTTAGTCTTCTCATGAATTTTGCTTCAATTTCATCAGGCTCAAAATCCTCATTCTTTTCTGCTTTAAATGATGCTTCTCTAGAGGTGGGTTTATCTTTAACTATTCTCATTTCATATGCAATCAATGTTCCTAGAAGTTGATCAAAAGACAAAGATTTTATATCATTAAGTTTTTCTATAGCTGAGACCTTTGGGTTTAACCTATCTAGCAAAGATCTCAAAATTTTCTGAACTAAAGAGGGCTCCTCAACTTTTTCACCAAGTGATTTCATTGCATTTACTAGTTCTTCAACTCTTAGAAAGAACTTCCCAATAGTTTCATCTTCTTTCATTTGTAGTTGTTCAAACTATACTCTATAGGTTTGAAGCTTGGCATATTTTACCTTCCCATTACCTTCATAACTTCTAATGAGTTTGTCCCACATGTCTTTGGCAGTTTTTAAATGCATAACTTTTACAAATTCTTCTTCTGCAAGCCCACTCAGAATAGCATTCATAGCCTTAGCGTTGAAGCTGAATTCTATCTTGTCATCCTTATTATCTAGTACAACTGGATTTACATAACCAGTCTCTACCACATCCCAGACATTTGCACTTAAAGCCATTATGTAGGTTCTCATCCAAACTTTCCAGAAGGAAAAGTTTGTTCCATTGAATAGGGGGGGCTTATTGGTTGAAGTTCCTTCACGAATAGTCATGTTTAAGCTCTAGGATCTACCCTTAGATAAAAGGAACCCGCTCTGATACCAATTGTTGGAAAACCGAGAGGGGGGGTGAATCAGTTGTCCCCATGCTTAAACAATTATACTTATTTTAAACTCTCTACAGAGAATTCAATGATAATCACAATAATGCAGGAAGGTAGGCTATAGAATATTCAACATCAATCACAAACATGAAATATACAGAGACAGATATTTCCTGAGGAAACCCATAAAAGGAAAAACCTCTTCTTCTTGATATGATAAGTAATCTTTATTTTCTCTACATTATCATTCTTATGAGCTCCAACGCATTGTGAGGCTACCACCTCTGATTTACAAGCTACAACTTGCTGAGAGCACCAACTCTCTGGTTTCTCTAGCACCTACTAGAAGAATAACCTACTCCTTGAGTGTTCCAGCACCAACTGGATGGAAGCACCAACTTCCAGTCACACAGGCACCAACCTGTATACCAGAGAAAAATAGTTCTCCCTTGCACCACCCTGCCACCCTGGTTTTCCTGGCTGCAACCAGATGGAAGCTACAACTACCTATGTTCAAGCACCCACTTGAAACTTCTGAGGACAACAGTCCTCCCTAGCACCTCCCTACCACCCTGAAATATAAAAAAATTGTTACTTGAGACTTATTACAATGATACAGTGTTTATCAATAACTTACCAGTCTCATCATTGTTCTATTGCACTGCTATGCTCTGCCTGCATCAGTGTCTTCCTGCTCGGATTCTTCTTTAAAATTTCTGTTATTTTTCTCTGTCTCTGCATGCACACCTCGTCTTCCTCTTCTTCTCTCAGATATACATCTATGTTCTATGCGCTACGCCTCTTCTGTGCATTTCGGTTATTGCCCACAGCATGTTTTTTCCCTATGTGAAATTACTCTCAACAGAAGAAACCTTCTCTTCTTTGTTCTACGTATATTTATAATGCCCAGTCCTCTGCCAGATAATACACCTAACTCTTCGTCCCCTCTGGTGATTACAATTAGTCTGTTCTTCATCCATGGTCGTTATGCTGAGACTCTTTGGCTTCTCTGGCAGCTACAGTCTTTGACTCTTTTCCATATTTCAATCATCTCTATTCTAAGTTTTCATTCCACTGACAGATACCTAGAGACTCTTCACCTCCTCTGGTGATCACCCTGAGATTCTTTGAATCCTCTGGTAGATGCAATCAGTCATTTTCTGCAGTCACATTCAGTCCATCTCTAGAAGTTACTAAGAACACCTCCGCGCACTCTTATCATTGGCGCCTTTTTCCCTCTCTAAGAAATCTACACAGTGGGTGCTAGCTCTTCTTGTTAAGCCCCTACCTTCCACATGATCACGATTGTGACCAAATGCCTATCCAACAGGTGCTTCGCGACTTCGCATTTCAGGATATCCAGCTGCGAGTTACCTCGATCTTCCCAACTCGTGAAACTCCTAAATGGATCCTAATATTGCTAGCTCCTTCCCCAATCTTCCACTGATTAGACCACGGGTTTTGACCACTCACTAATCAAAAAGGGTGCTTTGCGATTTCGGCGATCACCGAAGTGGAGCCTAGTGACATGCTAGCTCCACCCTTAACTTTCTGTTGATGTGACCTTTCGATGTGACCGTGGGCCAAATCTTTCGAGCGCTTTGCAATTTCACGTTTCATGACTTCGTTTCTTGTCTCCCTGGACAATCAACAGTCCAGATGTCTCCTCAATCTAAAGGCTCATATCAAGTCATGATTTCACATTTCGCGACTTTGGGAGTCTCGTTACCTCTGTTCTCCTGATACCCAAAATAGCAATGGTGCTAGATCGATGGTCCAGATATTTTATTTGATCAACAATTGTGAACAAGTCGTGATTTCGTGTTTCACAATATCTGTGAACTACTCGACGTAATTCTCCTGATTCGCAATTCTGAAAAGCTGCTGCCACATGTCTTCCTCGACGATGGACTTTCCCCCTACTTTTGGGACTTTGTAAGCCCGCTTCACCTTGCACTTAAAGGTCATGCACATTATTCTGGATCCAACGACGGTTGGTCCTCACGCTCAGATCTTATGGATTAGATATGTAGTCCTCCTATGTGCTTCCTCTGGTCACTGGACTCTGATCTAACAGACATCAGGTTTTTGGGATTGGTGATCCAATGACCACTATCGTTCCTCCTCCTGAGCTTATGCATCCTCCTAACTTGGAAGAATTTCTAAGTGTCAAAGGTTCTACAACCTTTGATCCTTCTACGAGCCTTGATGTATGGGATCGTGTCGGCATGTCTCGGAACGCTATCTCTCCTGATCTTTGGAAAAAGTTTCCCTCAGCCCTGGCGCACACTTGTTGTTCTTTCCATGCACACTCTGCCTTTAAGCCTACCAACATCATTGTTGTTCTTGCCATCAATGAAAAGCACACTCTGCCTGTAAACATGCCAACAGTAATGACCTTTCATTCACCTTTCAATCAAACCATGAAGAGGACAAATTTTCCATTCTAATGGATTACCTTTTTGTACAACTTTTTTGAGAGAAAGGAAACTACAATAGTTGAGACTACCTCTAGTACCGAGTTGAGATGACCTCCCAAAGTAAAAATGACACTACGAGGCCTAGACTCATAAACAACATGATGTTTCCACATATAGGATTGTGATAAAATAACATCATAAAAATAAAGTGTGGAAAAATCACATAGTACCACATCTTTGAAGGCCTTGTTGGCATAGGATAAGTGACATTGTTGGCTAATGTGGATATCTCATCCCTGGATCAACCAAGCAATGGCATATGGTTGGGGGTGTAGCACTGCCAATAACTTCAATATATTGATTACCTCAATTGAGATCAGTTTCTTTGGCTACCACTATCAACAATGAAATCTATTGGCGTCTCATTCACCTACATCTATGAATGGAAGAGGTGTTCCATTTCCTTAGGCTCCTATGACTCTTCTGGTTGGATCTTTGCAATTGGAATGGTATCACTCGGTTCTACATCAATAATCCACTTTACCTTATCCTTTTCTAAAGAAAATTCTCAGTCGGAGTCTTATTCTTTTTCTTTTAACTCAACCAACAATGATTGTTTCAAGCTCGTTCATCGGTGTTGTGCTAGCAGCTATTGTTGAACTCACACCACTGTCTAGTGTCCTTCAACTTCCCATTACCTTATTTGACTATGGCTTGGATTTGTTGTCTTGAGGCTGGATATCCTTGCTCTATCCTTTTTTTTATGAGTTATGTCCACCTTTACCATGCTTCTATTTTGATGTATTTGCAGACCCAAACCCCACTTATTCCTCTACTTAAATTTCTACTCAATTTTGACAACATATCAATAAGTATCTCCCAGTGAGGAAATGTCCAAGAAATCCATCTATGTTTAGATATACCTGTGTAGGTTGTTGTGGTACTTTAAAACTATGTTTCACTCGGAGTCTCTAATACCCATCTTTGAGCACAAGGTATGGAAGATATTGATGTACTCTAGAACCATCTGGTCTCTCTCCTGATGTAAAGTTGTCCATCCCGTGTATTGGTCATCATAGTTTCCAACATGGTAGAATTCCTCCTTGAGGGAATCAACAAAATGTTCCTAAGTGGGTCTTTTCCTAAATGTTGTAGACTCATCTCCATTATCTCTCTCCCAGTAACTTTCCCACCAATATTTGACATGGGGAAGGGCCTTAAGGAACGCAAAAGTGATCTTTTAGAAGTCCAAAAATAATTGAATATAGTAATAAACCTATAACAAATTTAAACATTTCTCCAAAAAATATTCATCTATATTTCCTTCAAATAAATAAATTTCAAAGTTAACATGTACCTTGAAGGGTGTCGCACCTCCAAAATTGTTTCTTTTTTAAGGTGTCTCGACCATCATTGCCATTCATCGAAGGATCTGAGAAAAAATTTCCATC
This sequence comes from Picea mariana, assembly GCA_032191745.1. Lineage (NCBI taxonomy): Eukaryota > Viridiplantae > Streptophyta > Pinopsida > Pinales > Pinaceae > Picea > Picea mariana. The sequence continues at coordinate 132,372 of JASDQU010244006.1, read as the reverse complement.
ATCCTTTTCCTCTATCGCTCAAGGGATTCCTTGAGTAAAAAATTGATATGATCTCTTGCTCCATCATCTCTTTTTTCATCCACTATGGGAGGTCTCCTAGGCCAAAGAGAGCAGTCTTCCCCAAGTGAAATTACTTCAAGACCCAACTCTCTATTCACTAACCTTGTCTGGAACATGCACTGAGAAACAACAAAGAGCAGATTGCTCTGATACCATTGATATGGATTGTATAGAGAATGAAAATAAAGGAAAGAATGTGAATGGAAACATACACATAGATATATTGTTGAGAGAATAGTAATATAGTGAAACCCAAACTCTATTAATGAATGAAATAGGAAAATACTATAAAATGCAAAACAATACAAACTATTTAGAATGGTGGTAGCTTATCTCTAAAGAAAGAGGTGTTGTCTATGCTCATTCGCAAGGCCACATTACAAGAGGCAAAAATGGAATTTTAACATAAATTACTAAACCCTAAGAGGAAAAAACCCTAAAGATACAAAACTCTAACTCTAGGAGATGAAACGCAAAAAGGATTGTGGGCCTTGAGGTGGTTAGTTGATATGTCAACTTCCTAGGGGCATAAATTTTGCATATAATCTCCATTTGGGGTGTGCAATAGCTCGTTGGAAATATATAATTGAGAAGTACAATTTTTGGTACGTCGGGGAAGGCCATGGCCACCCCAAGCCCCAAAATGGCCAAAAAACACCATTTAAGGCCTCAACATGGCCCTAGAAGTTTAGGACCTGAAAATTTATAGATTAAAAACCTGCCAAGATGGAGAACCATGTTGAGTTAATGGAATAAATGAGTGGCCACCAATGCTCACATGTATCAGCACATAAACCAAAATTTATGCCCAATCTACATTCAAGTTGTTCCTCTTCACAATGTAGATGGTGTTGTAGGTGCTCCAACACCTCTTTGCAAAAAAGTGTTCACAACCTAAGAAATCATCCTCTCCACTAATGTTTATGAAAATATGTGGTAGAGACATCATACATGTTCCACCATTCTATATGATTTGTTGCATGCAAAATTGCAAAGACTCCATGTTCACTAATGTACTTGCTCATTTTTCTTCGTACTTGAGCACACTCATCATCAAGAACCAACTTGTCTAATGCAAGCATATACCCACTTAATAGCTTTGGATCTATGTGGTTTTCTCTTAACCCTACCCCTAAGTTTCATTTGGGTCAACCAATATGGAGAATAATATTTAGGTGTAAGGACATATGCTAAGGCATGGGGTGGAACATTCAAATTATCCCACATTTTGACCACATGTTTATGAATATGATCATATAATATCACATCTATCTACTAAACAATATCTTTATATGGCCTAGCAAGTTGTCCATCTGTTCATACATCTCCCCAATCACTCAATGAACTATATATGCAAATTGTTGGGCTTAGTGAATTGCAAAACATACCTAACTTGTGTACAAAACTAACCATTAAGAACAATGTCCCCCACCTCCTGAAATCCATGTCTATCAAAATGTCGATGTAACTCTGTGTTTCAAAACCTTTCATGAATCACATGAGACCATACTATAAAATTCATCTCTTACTTTCAAAAGGCACCTGAAGGTGAGGTAATAACTAGCAAGTCTCGTCTTTGCAATCTTAAGTAGCTCCAACTTAAAGTGTTGTGGAAAATGCAGTGGGCATGGCTATGGTTGGTAATGTATTTTAATATTATTCCCTTTCTAGTAGAATGAAATAATCCATTTACAAGCATGATCCTTCAACTTATTAATATCATGTATCAAAAGGTTCAATATGTGAACCAAACACCCAGACAAAAATATGTTAGGATAAATATGTTAGATTTGTCATACCAAGGGCTCATGTATCCTTTAGGGGAATTATTGATGGCTTGTACCATTTCATACCCATAAGGTGAGCTAAGAACATTGAATGGTATGTGACATGCATAGAAAACCATGAATACTTTTCCACATGTGTCATCCCTACAACCTTGGTCAAGGAAATATCATATGGTGCAGATGGAGATCTATCCTCGAACATTATATATCAAGTCTTGAATTCGACCTCTAAATTTTTGGAATTTTTTTTCTTCCTCTTCTTCACTCATTGATTTTTTTATATCTTTTGAACACACTTTATTGTAGGTTTTGAGTCTTATTTATCACCTTAATCTTCTTTTCATCACCTAGCACAATCCCACAAAGATGCTTCCTCACACAGGTATATGAACCTATGTAAATTGTGTTACAATGGGGGAATGTATATTTAGTGGTTCCACCCCTTTCTCTCCCTCATGCCTTGTCACATACTTCCCCTTAATTTTATTGGTAGCAACAGCATCCCCTTCTATTTCTTCCTCCTCTATATGGTATAGGCCACCATCATATTCTACTTCTTCCTCTTCAACATTGGTATTTTGTCTTCCGAACAATGTCGTCATAATTAAAAATGGAAGCATAATGATAAGCCACATACACATCATGCTTCTTGAAAGTTGAGAATAACCTACTCCATAAAATTGAATGATGGAGAAGAAGGAATGGAAAGGAGTAGGAGAGCATAACATTTAACATGGAAACTTGCAACCATTATAACATTTAACATTTTAATATCTTCAATAATGGTTGAAAGTAGTATGTAAACATTCAATCTCCTTTTCAAGCTCTCACAAATATGTGCCTCGACAACTACCAATAAGCCCACTCAAAATATTGGAAAAGATGACTCAAAAGTATAACAAGCTGAGAGAAAATGGAGTAAAAGAGTGTTTTAATCCATCAATAAACCCTAAGCATGAGATCTTCTCCCCCATAAGCAAAAAACAAGGAAAAAAATCGTCAAGGTTGAGGGAGCATTTCATGGTTTTTCATGAGTGATCAAAGAGCATTTTTTAAAGGCTAGAGAGCACCCTAAGAGCATCTCAAGAATGCCTAAGAAGAACTTGTTATCACATTAAGTTGTCAAGGGATGCAGGCCACAACCATGAGCACAAAATCACAACATTCAAAATGGCTCATCATGAGCTCGAATCAAGCAAACATGAAAGTTCAATTTTCAGCGGTTGGGATTCCATGTGGACTTCAGATCAGTAGTTTGCGGGTATTCGGAATACAAAAGTTGCTCAAATTTTAGTGTCAGGGCAAAGGCCCGAGATCAAAGGTCGAGCAAAGATTTAATCTGGGTCATAGATCTCATTAGGAGAGATTAATGGTGGAAAATAATTGCGGGAATCGGGAGTTCAAAATGTCATTAAATTTGTTCATCAAAGTTTCGAACTCCCGAAACCCAAAATTAGTGTGGGTTGTCCGATCTAGCAGGACACATGGCACCAGATATGAATTGCGGAGAAAGTCATTTCAGGAAAACTGAAGTGAGGAATGCTCAAATTTCCCAAGTCCCAAAATGCTGAAGGCCCGAAGTCCCGAAGGCCCAAGGTCCCAAAGTGTCGAAATTAATCTGGACCACCCATTAGCAGGGACATGTGGCTGAAATCCGTGAGATCCAGATAAAGGCCCGAAGTAATCCTCGATCGTTCGATTCGTGAGGATACGCGTCAGGACATCACGAGCTCCAGGTAAAGTCCTTTGAGAGCCCAGGTTTGATATTTTATTTTCCTGGAGTCCAGAGACCCAAAAAGCGTCTTAGTCATCGATCTCAGGCAGCCACGTGTCGTCAGATCCTTAGCTTCGGAGGTTTTTCTTGTGGAAAATATAGTTTGAAGTTTGAAAGGTCCAAAGCCCGAATCGTGAAGCAGGTCTCAGTTGTCGATTCGAAAAGGGAAGATCCGATCCATTGATTTGGAGGGGGAATATTTGATCCGTTGATCATGAAGCCTCATCCAAGATCATGATATCTTTGGCCATAGTCCATTACAGGAACGCAACATGCTCGAGAGATAATTTTCTTGAGCAGTCCCGCATATGAAACCATGGTAAGTCAAAAGCGATGTGTGGCGAAGGGAGATGGATTGCGAGCCCAAAAGCGTTCTAAATCCAAACCACCTTTGAGCGGCCTCGCAATCACGTGCTCATATAACATCATATTCAAGAGCAGCGTGTATCCGCCCCTGAGAATTAGGTCTCGTTCAATCTCCAATGAGGCAGTTAATGAAAATAGAGTTGGTGGTTGAAACCTTGGCTCACTCCATAAATGGAAGGCATGGAGGGTCTGGTCATGGGGACTGAACCGTCAACCCATGGTACCCCTATGGGTGGATTTTCCTAAAAAACCCATGTTGATATGAGCTCGTGTCTAACAGAGGGGTGCACGTTCAGTTTGACAGAAGAACTCGTCGACGCAAAGCTTTGATTGTAGTGACCAGGTCACACTCTTCGTAGTGGTGTATTGTTCTGAATATAAATAGATATTTTTAATTTTTTGTTATGGTCGTCAACTGGTTGATCAGAGCTCCCTATTTTGTAATTTTTTGATGCCAGAATTGTTCTCTGGTTATGTATTAGATTTGAGACTTTCAGATTAATAGAAGTCGAGCTCTTTTCATCTCTTTGTAAAAATTGTGCTAAAACACTCGGGCATGGAGGATCCAGTCAAGGGTTGTTATGTTGTTGTAATGTAGGTTTGATCGCAGCAGTATCATGACCATTTTTAGTCAGCTTCCTTGTGATTTTTTCCCCTCTTACACTAAATGGCTCGGGCATGGAGGATCCAGTCGAGTTGTTGTAGTTGCATGGTGGTGTAGGTTTGATCATCGTGTTGTTGTGACTATGTTGTTTGGACATATTTCAGTGTCTAAAGCTTGAGCTTAGGAGTGATCTTGAGTCTAAGTTTTTCTTCTCCAAGTTGCTTGAAGTCCTGATGCCCATAGCAGTCTTGTCCAGCTTTCTCACTAAGTCTTCCCTCTGCTCACACTTAAACTCAATTCACTAACTAAAGTTAGTCATGGCCCTCACTTCCCTGTGCATTACTTTTCCAGTTCTGTGTTGAAATCATTCATGTATTGAGTTTTACCCATTTGACCTCCACTCACATAAATCAAACATCCACCAAACATTCTGATGGGTACTGGGCTTATCCTCCTCCAATCTAAGGGTGACTTTCAGTTCTAACATTCATGGTGTCGTTGTCGGGGAATGAAATGAAGACATTTCCCTGGGATAGAATGACAAAGAGCTTATGATTCTAAAGGTGCATCAGATATCAGAACCATTGAAGATTGCAACTTGCACCTGGTTAATCTATTGTTTCAACTCCACTATTTCAGTTGTGGCTCCGAAAGGAAGAAACACGAGGTCTACTCCACAGCTACCTCTAGCAACACCTGAAGTTGACCTAGAGAAGATTATACATAATCTCGAAGAAGGATTTTAGTTGCTTTCTCAGATTGAAAATCCCCCTGGGAGAACAATAACGATCAGATTTGGTCTTTGATGGTGAACAAAGGCCAAAAACTTTCAGACAACATATCATTCACCTGGCGACTCTATGATTAAAGAATCGATTGGCAACTCCATTGATTTGAGATGGAAAAAATATTGGCTCGGAGGTTTTCTCCTTTTAATTTATCTTTTGTTCCTGGTTTTCCAAATGTTTTTCCTACTATGGATCAATGGGTTGATTTTTTTCCCATATTTAGAGAACACGGAGATGACAACCCTGTCGAGCATCTCCGTGAGTTTCATGAACTCATGCATCAGTGGGAGATACATCATGAGGATGTATTAATGAATATGTTCATGTTCTCATTAGACGTGGATGCTCGTGAGTGGTATCGATCCTTGCCCCCTGCTAGCATCTCCTCTCTGAGAGAGTTTCATGAAGCTTTCAATACTCAATGTAAAAAAATTTATTCCTCTGAGTTAATTCGTCATAGTCATTGTGAGGAATATAGAGATGGTGTTCAGGACATATTTCATTCTTGCGAAAGCTGTGAGAATGAAGAATATATCTCAGAGGAGTTGATGGAGCTGGTAAAATCTTTTTCTGCAAGAATAGAGGGATTGGCGGCAGATTTTGCTTGTTTCTCTTATGAAGAAAATGTAGAGGATATTCTGGTCCTTGAAACAGATGTTCTTGGCAACCCTGGTTATGATGAAGAAATGATGTCAAATACTGACCAAGAACAAACAGCTTTTGATGGATATCCCAGTGAAAACGATGAAGATCATAGCTCTTCCATGATTCATGTTTATAGTGATTGTGAAACTGATCCTGGGGAGAGCCATGAAGGAGAAAAGGAGGACCCACATTTCTCAGCTATCTTGGCTCAGAATTTTACCCCTTTCAATTTCTCATCCATATTTGGTTATCCACATCCAGTGTCGGCTATAAACGAATGGGATGATTATCTTTCGAGATTCAGAGGAAGCAAGCATGACCATCCTGAGGAGAACTTATTAAAATTTCATGTATGCATGCTTGAACATGGCTTCTTTCACGAGGATGTCTAGTCAAGATGTTCATTTTTTCTTTAGAAGAAGATGCTCTTGGATGGTGTCTATCTCTCCCTGTTGCTAGTATCCATTATTTGAAGGATTTTCACGATGCTTTTAATTCGTATTACGGGAAGATTTACCGAGATCGTTTTATTTTTTATGACTGTTGTAAGAGGTTTTCACTCCACATTATGTATATGATAGAGTGTTCCTTGTGTGATGACTCCAGTGAAGATCTGATTGAGAGAGAAAGAAAGGATGAAAGTGAGTATTTTGCAAATACAGATGAAAATTTTTCTCTCTCTATTTCCCAAGAAGAAGTTCTTCCAGATATGATTGATGATATCGTTGATGATGGCATAACTATGGATGCATTATTTTTCGCCCCTAGTACACCTTCTATCTCATATTTAAAAGAAGAAATGGTTGAAGAAAAGAATCAAGATATTTCTCTTTTCTCTTTGCAAGATAAAAGAGTTATGCGCTCACCTACCCCTGAAGAGTATTCAGAAGCAGAAAGCATAGGCTGTCGATCTTATTATGAAAGTGAAAGCTCCTACCAAGAGAATCTTGATAAATAGAAAGATCCATCCATGGATATACATGAAGAGACTTCTTGCTCTCAGCCAGCAGATGTTATCGGAGCAGACAAAGGAGAAATGGAGGATCTAAAGGTGCAGTTTATCTCCTGTCTTGAACCTGGAAATGAGAAAGTATCACCTGGGATCAGCCAACCCACATCATTCCTCTACCCTCCTGTACACTCTGAGAACATCGAACGACAGGTGAGCAACAAGGAAGTGCAGGAGGTAATTTCTTACCAGTTGAGCTTTCCTGATTACAAATTTTGTGACCCCGTGGGGTTGTATATGGAGTTGTGTTTTCCAAAAGCACTCGAGCCTACAAGGTTATTCATATTATCATCACTTACGAGTATGGTTGGTGTTCCAAATCATGTTCTCGTTTTGCTGTCATACTTTCCTTACCTTTTCTGGATCATTTGCAGCGAAGAGAAGAATTATATTACTGATCAATCTGGGTGTCTATGGTGGAAGTTTTCTTTCACCTAACATTTTGTAAAAATCAGTTATCCTAGGATTGTACATAAATAATCTCTTTCTGGAGCCCATGTGTTTTTTTTCGATTTTTAGTAAAGCAGTGTACATATTTCCTTGTTTTCTTCTGTGAAAGTTTTGAGCTAGACTCCATATCCCAACAGCTAAGGCACTGGAATTGCACATTCTTGGCAGCTCGTAGGGAGCATGCCATCCCCTGTGGAGCCAAATGTTATCACATTAAGTTTTCAAGGGCCGCAGGCCGCAACCATGAGCGCAAAATAACAACATTCAAAACAGCCCGTTATGAGCTCGAATCAAGCAAACAAGCAAGTTTAGTTTTCAGCGGCTGGGATTCCATGTGGAGTTCAGATCAGTGGTTCGCGGGTATTTGGAATCCAAAAGTTTCTCAAATTTTAGTGTCGGTGCAAAGGCCCGAGATCAAAGGTCGAGCAAAGATTTAATCTAGGTCGTAGATCTCATTAGGAGAGATCAACAGTGGAAATATCGCAGGAATCGAGAGTTCAAAATGTCGTTAAAGTTGTTCGTCAAAGGTTTGAACTCTCGAAACTCAAAATTAGCATAGGTCATCCGATCTAGCAAGACGCATGGCACCAGATCTAAACTGTAAAGAAAGTCATTTCGAGAAAACTGAAGTGAGGAATTTACAAATTTCCCAAGTCCCGAAATGTCAAAGGCCCGAAGTCCCGAAGGCCCGAGGTCCCGAAGTGCCGAAATTAATCTGGACCACCCGTCGACAGGAACATGTGGCTAAAATCCGTGAGCTTCGGATAAAGGCCTGAAGTAATCCTTAGTTGTTCGATTCGTGAGGACATGCGTCAGTATATCGCCAGCTCTGGGTAAAGGCCTTTGAGAGCTCGGGTTTGAGATTTTATTTTCTCGGAGTCTGGAGACCTGAAAAGTGTCTCAGATATCGATATCAGGGAGCCACGTGTCATCATATCCTTAGCTCTAGAGGTTTTTCTTGGGGCAAATATAGTTTTAATTTTGAAAGGTCCAAAGCCCAAATCACGAAGCAAGTCTTAGTCATCGATTCGAAAAAGGAATATTTGATCCATTGATTTGGAGGGGGCAGATTTGAGCCACTGATCGTGAAGCCTCATCCAAGATCATGATATCGACGACCATGGTCCATAACGGGAATGCAACATGCTTGGGAAATAATTTTCTTGAGTGGTCCCGCAATTGAAACCATGCATTGTAAGTCAAAAGCGATACGTGATGAAGGGAGATGGATTGCGGGCCCAAAGCAATCTAAATCCAAACCACCTTTGAGTGGCCCCGCAATCACGTGCTCATATAACATCCTATCCAAGAGCAGCGCGTAGCCTCCCCCTGAGCATTAGGTCTCGTTCAATCTTCAAGGAGGCAGTTAATGAAAATAGAGTTGGTGGTTGAAACCTCGGCTCACTCCATAAATGGAAGGCATGGAGGGTCCGGTCATGGGGAATGAACCGTCAGCCCGTGGTACCCCTATGGTCATATTTTCCTGCAAAACCCATGTCGATCTAAGCTTGCGTCTAACAGAGGGGTGCATGTTCAGTTTGACATAAGAACTTATCGACGCAAAGCTTTTATTGTAGTGACCAGGTCACACTCTTGGTAGTGGTGTATTGTTCTGAGTATAAATAGATAGTTTTAATATTTTGTTATGATCGTCAACTGGTTGAGAAGATCTCCCTATTTTGTAATGATTTGATGCCAGAACTGTTTTTTGGTTATGTATCAGATTTGAGACTTTCAGATTAATAGAAGTCGGCCTCTTTTCATCTCTTTGTAAAATCTGTGCTAAAACACTCGTACATGGAGGATCCAGTCGAAGGTTGTTATGTTGTTGTAATGTAGGTTTGATTGCAGTGGTATCGTGACCAGTTTTAGTCATCTTCCTTGTGATATTCTCCCCTCTTACACTAAATGGCTCGGGCATGGAGGATCCAGTCGAGTTGTTGTAGCTACATGGTGGTGTAGGTTTGATCATTGTGTTGTTGTGATTGTGTTGTTTGGACATATTTCATTATCTGAAGCTTGAGCTTAAGAGTGATCTTGAGTCTGAGTTTTTCTTCTCCAATCTGCTTGAAGGACCGATGCCCATAGCAATCTTGTCCACCTTTCTTACTAACTCTTCCCTCTGCTCACACTTAAACTCAATTCACTGACTGAAGTTAGTTGTAGACCTCACTTCCCTATGCATTACTTGTCTAGTTCTATGTTGAAATCATTCCTGTATTGATATTTCCCCATTTGAAATCCACTCACATAAATCAAACATCCACCAAACATTCTGTTGGGTACTGGTATTATCCTCCTGCAATCTGAGGGTGACTTTTAGTGCTAACAGAACCCTTGGAGCACTTCGAGAGCATCCAAAGAGCACCACTCCCAGACCACTTCCCACAAGGGAAAGGAGTGCCAAAAACCCTCGGGATTACCCTCCCTAAAAATTCTCTCTAGTAAAAGAAAATCGGAAGTGCACTTCTAGGGCACTTCCGCTCAAAGTGAAATTCAAGAGAGAAGCAAGGGGGCATGTGCACACATGGTGTATAATTGTCATCATGATATAATTTTTTGAAATACATTAGTTGAATAAGAAAAAAATTTCAATTCAAGTAACACTTAATAAAATTTGTTGTAACCTTGAACAATTTACTTTGTAGGTACAATATTTATACAAGACACTCCTTAATTACTTATAGGTACAATATGTATACAAGGCCTTCCTCATCGTCACCAAGGAAAACTTAATTATCAATGGAGTCCAATCTAAGCTCTCATTAGTAGTTTTCATCACATGTAAAACAAGTCATGGAAGTAGTAAAGAGATCATATTCTTCACAATGATTTTCAATGAAACAACTCTCCATGCCTTCAACCACCCAACAACTTTGCTAAAACTTTTGATAGAAAAACAAGGTTTCATGATAGACAATTGGATGAATCAAAATGGAACAATCTTCAATTGTGATGCCTAAAAACACATGGTCATTGATAGTTGAATCAATGCTTCATCAACATGTTCAATTACATGTGCAAAGAAAATGTCAATATCAAAATTGTTTAGAATACCAAGAAATTAACCAAATTCTTTGTTCTCTTCAAAAAGTAGTTCCTATGCAAATAAATGCTTGAATACACTAACAGCAAAACAATCTTAAAATGGTACTAGTATGGACTATAGTTATCCTGGAATAAAACCATAATGGAGAAAAAAATACAAAATGAACAATCCAAAGAACATGCAAAGATCAAACCTGTTATATCTAAGAATAATAGAAACCATAAGAGATACGTTAGGTATATCCTTCTCAGTCATGGACGCATCATTGAGTGTTACTTGTGCCAAGGATTTCAGAAAAATCTATCCCAATCCAAACACTTTCCAAATAAGAGGATTGAGTGTAGAACATAGTTTTAAAACTTAGAATTGGATAAGAGTCTTCTCGAACTCTATTCGGAATTGAACCAATTTGAATTTTATGACTAGTTTACTAAAAATACACAAAATATTAAAACTTAAATGAAAAAAATATATTCTTAATATTCCAAGTCATTAGGGACAAAATATGCAAATTTTTCTCATGTATATACCATGTAAAGGTGAATATATCAAAATGGCACCAAATGCAATACATATCTTAAACAAAATACATAATCAACGAGGCTCTAATAGGCCTCTAGAGTCCAAAAAGAATGCTACAAGATACTAGCCTACTACATATCACTTATCAACATGATCAATCTTCAAACTCAAAACCATTGTTGGAAATGGGATCCTTAGCATGAGCTATAGGAAAATCCTTTGGCTCATACTTATCAAACTCCTCAATGATATTTACAATTGTAGTAGTAGTACTAGTAGAAGCATGTCTAGTGCCTAACATGCCTTGTGCCAATCCTACTAGTCAATCCAAATCCAAACACATCCACCCCAAGTCATCAATATCAAGATCAAACTATGTTGGGTGAGTCTCTGTTGATACTGAGACGGGGGTGAATCAGTATCAAGTACAATTTAAAAACCTTTTCAACTTATACTTAAACCATTCAATTATATCCAATGAGCAATGAACAATACTATAAGAGTTACACCAATACACCACAATACACCATGCACAATATATGAGAAATAATCAATAGTTATTGTTCAAGGAAAATAATGACTTCCAAAGGTAGCTACAGCTTCCAAATGTAAAGGGAGGG
>JASDQU010244006.1:87962-113878 GCA_032191745.1 Picea mariana | reverse complement strand
AGGTGACTTCCTTTCTCTTCTAGGCGTCATGGTGTCTTTTCCTATTCCTCTTCTGCTACAAAAAGCAAAAGATGTCTTTCTCTAATACCACTCTGACGCAAGTCACCCTCAAAGGAAACCCGCTCTCACCAGGACCTCCTTCTTCACTGGCCCGAAGAGCTAAGCTCGCTCTTCAACTCCCTTATCGAAAGTTTTCACTACCCACAGTAACTCCTACCATGACCTCCCTTCGCTTATCGGGAAATCGGGTTTCGCGATATCACGAAACTCATTTACACAATCTCGTGCAAAACAAAACCCCAAACCCCGAGCTTTGATGGTCAAAGGTCAACGCTTTCGCTCGTCAGGGATTTCCCTATCAGGAAATCGGCACTTGCGATGTCGTGATTTACTTGCGCCACCAAACTCCAAACCCCGATTCTCCGATGCCACCTGTCAACACCTTAGGGTGTGGCTTACCACCCTGACACCTATCTCCCCACTCGCGCTATCGGGAATCACGATTCAGGAATTCACGATTCCTAATGCACAAGGTCACAGACCTTGCCAAACCCCGAATCCCGACTCCTCGGGATCTTGTGCCATGTGTCCTTGCTCTGATCGAAGGCTCCTGTTGATTCGGGAAATCGCCAATTGCGATTTCAACGAGTTCAAAACTCTTGTATTCACAAACCCTGATATGCTGATATGCGAAGGCTCTTGATTCCTCCTTCCTTCACTCAAGGGTTAAATCCCTCGCTACTTCTCCCAGATCTGACGGTTTGTGGGACTTCGCGATTCTCCACAACGATCCTTGGCCGTCAATTCTCTTCCTTGAGGATTTCTCCTGCTGCAAAGCTTCGTTTCTGTTCGAGCCCCTCCTGGGTCCTTATCCTACGGTATCAAGAAGGAACTATCCCTCCCGAGCTTGTAGACTCTGATTCCCTCAGAGACCTTTCGCACACTCTATGTGCTCGACCTTCAACAGTTCTCTAAGTGTCGAATTCTTTCAGGTCCTGTGCACTCACATCCACAATAACCCCTATCTCCCTATGCTCAGACTAGCTACTGAGACTTCCAATCCGGCCTGCACTTCTCCTGCTCGACTCTAATAACCCAATTCAACTTTTGGGCAGATGAGAATAAGAGTTTAACATTCTAGCCCATCAACGCACTCTATGCGGATGAATTCCACTACACTCTATGCAGAAATCTCCTGGCTCAGACAGAGAAACAATTGAAACTCATTCTCCCCTCTTTCAGACTTCAATTAATCCCTTGAAAACACATGCAAAGTATATTCAAAGCAATTTCATACAAAGAAAACAAACATTCACAAGTACATAAGCAACATACACAGAGAAAATAACACCAGTCATGAAATTGAATCAAAAGCTCTCTCTATTAATCCAATCTGTACATGAGGGCTCTCCACAAGTTCTCGGTTTTGTTCTTCTCTTGCTCCTGTTCTCAATAATTATTCCTTATACAATAATACAAAGGAGGGTGCCTATATTCCGTTTTCCCTCTCGAATTCTACAACTATCAAATGTACAATTAATTCCTATCTAACAGTATTAAATCTAATAAATGCCTTCCTATATACAATACAATAAAAATGCGCTTCTTTATGAATGGCTTCATGAAAGAGCGGCGCTACAACTTCCAAATCATTTCAAAAATATATGTGCTGGCGTTGTCCAGCTGTTCTCTGCTCCATGCTGGCTCGCTTGATGAGTGAGCGATGCTCCTGCATCACAAGTTTAGCAAAAATTTCCTCATTTGATGGGGGAACTCAATGCAATGGATACCATTTCTTCCTAAGGAGGGTGGATTGATCTAGGTGGATATCGATGGCCACCCACCTTTTCTAACTGGCTCAAAACAATTTTCTGGCAATTTTGGTAATTTACTATTTTTAGCAGTTTTTCGGGTCTTGAAACTTCCAGAGCTATTTTGAGGCCCTAAACGACATTTTTTGGGAAAATAGGTAGCAACATGGAATTTTTTTATATGTTGTACCCAAAATGAATCTCCTTGACAATACCTTTCCAATGGGCTATCATGTGCCTAAAACGAAGATCATATGCAAAAGTTATGACCCCAGGAAGTTGATGTACTAACTTACCCAAACGGGGCCCACATGAATTTTGGTGCTTCATCTCCTAGGGTTAGGTTTTTTAATGTCTCTGGATTTTGGAATTCCTTATTATTGTAAAAATGTCTTCAGAGCCTCATTGTAATTATCTTCTTGTGAATGAGCACAATTGTCACATCTCTTCTTAGAGATAAGCCTCCACCATTCCAACAAGCTTGTTTTCTGCTGCATTTTACAATTTCCTCTTATTTCCTTATTGAATAGAAAACTGGTTTTACTGTATCTCTGTTATTTTGTGTTAAGTACCTGTTAGTAATCTGTAGTCATTTCGTTCTGCCCATAAAATCCGGATCAGGAAGGCCTCATTTTTTTGTAAATTTTGAAAATCATATTGCATATTCCATAGGAATCAGAAATGCTATAGGAATGTTAAGGCATATACATATGTAATTTTATTTCCTTTAATAAAATCACATATTTTTTCCTTGGAAAAATTTTTAATAAATTTTAAATAAAAATTATTAAATTGTGTTAAATTTATATGTAATCATAGATTAAGATATCAACATTTTCCCACTTTATAACAAACATATGAATATAACAATGTATATACAACCTCGTTTGTTGTTGTATATAATATATAATAATATATATACTAACACAACCACATAAAAAAGTGGCTGATATATGCCAATAGGCTTCGACATTAGATATAAGATTAAGGTTTAGTTTAATATTCTCCCTAAAGATTGGGGTTTTAAAACAAAAACAGGGAGAATCACTAATCTTCCAATTCTACCGAAACATACACATCGAAAAGGTCATAGTAAAGGGATAAATAAATTTTTTGAAATGATCAACAATAAGAACCACCAACACATGTCGAAGTAATTATCATTGATACTGATTTTGATCTTCTTAATTGTTGGAGATGCTCAAGATATCAATAATCTATATATAATAATTTAAAAACAACAATTTTAAAAATAATAAAAGATATCAATAATCACCATTACGACAATGCGTGAAAATATCTTCATCAAAGCATCCAACCATTCATGCTAGAGACAATTTCAAATCTATGCTCCTAATTCAAAAATCCACCTGCAATATCTATATTTTATTGTTATTTTTCTACGCACACTATGTAAACTGTCGGCTCTAATAGATGGAAGCAGATAGGGTTCGACATTAGATGTAGGGTGAGGTTTAGTTTAATATTATCCCTCAAGATTATGGTTTTAGATAATAATGCGAAGAAACACCATAGACACCATGCAATCGATAGTAATAAATGTATCATTCACCACCACGAGATCGATTTCATCGTGCATCAAAGCTCCACGATGACAAATCTTCCAATTTTGCCGAAACCTACATAGCTAAAAGGTCATAGTAAAGGGCCAAATAAGATTTCTGAAAATGATGATAACCACCAACACATGTCTAATCAAGATATTAATAATCTATATAAATAATTTAAAAAACAATAATTTAATAATCACCTCGTCTTGCACTATTGACAACACCCTTGGATGGGGGCTCAACTGCCCATGCATAGAACATCATTACAACAATTAATGTGAAGATACTCATTAAAGAATCCAACCATAGACATCAGAGATGATTTCAAAACCTAATGAAACGTAATTTAATTTAAAAATATTTAAAACCTTAAACAAAGGTAATGAATTTATCAGAATGATCCAAACAATCAGAGTATTTACCACATTGAAATCAAACTGCAATACTAGTTTGAAATCTTCTATAGTAAATACGTGGCTTCATGTTTGGTGATCCATGACCAAAGTGGGACGATATTTTGTTTCTCATGGGATTCCTAACCTAGATATCTGACCTCCCCAAAATGGAAGCAACATAGAGGTAAATTCAACTCACACTGGCTGCGATAGAGCACACCTACACTTTCTTTGTAGTTGGGTTTAGATCGTTGGGTCCATCTCTCCCTTAGTGTTCTTGAAATAACTAGGTGAGGAAGAGAAAGGATTAAAATAATAGGGCACACATTATTTTAAATTCTCCATGTACATGGGGCATTATTTTAAAAAACGCATGAAGGGGTGGAGCAAACGCTCCCCACTCATCCAATAAAGATCTTGATAATTACGATTAGCATTATTGGATCGATTTCGGGGTAGATACACCTATGCATCTCACAAGCATTTCATAAACATGTGTTGAAGGTAATAACCATAAAAATATGCAGTAAAAATCCTAAATGTCCCTTACTCATAGTAAAACTGTCAGGAGCAATTATTAAACTAGGTAGATGGGTCATTATTATGCTAATCACCCTAATCACCCCTTTTAATGACTAACAATCATGTTTTTTCATGCAAGGAAGTTAATGGCTGAAATCACAACCCTTCATTTATTGTGACAACTAAGAATATTCATAGCATATCAAATCATGTCCACTGAAATCCCTTTTGTAATTAAAAGCCCATTAATTTTGTCCATTATCAATAGGTGTACACTTATCGGTGTAATAATTTGCTACACTTTAGATTTTGCATATATACATATCATATGCTTTTGCATATATACATATTATATATATATGAAAAACTAAAGTGTTCAACCATAGTGTCACGCTTTGGCTATTGTATATCAATCACTTTAGTTTTTCATATATCAACATGTATATATAAAATTTGTCACACCTTAGCTTTTGCATTTGAGAATATATAATAGACAAAGATTTACATTTACATCATATAAATATATATCAAACATTGGATTACACCAATCAAACCCAAAACTATGTGACATAATGATAATAATGATAATAATGATAATACAGAGTATTCTATGAACAAGATTGCAGTTGAGTGATGCTATCCATTTATGGTTTCCAACCGATATGGGTTTCTCGACACGCCACCTTTATTTTACCCACTAATGAATGAAGGTAAGGGTGGAAACAGATCCAATGTACTATTGATACTGAGAGGGGGGTGAATCAGTATCAAGTACAATTTAAAAACTTTTTCAACTTATACTTAAACCATTCAATTGTATCCAATGAGAAATGAACAATAGTATAAGAGTTACATCAATACACCACAATACACCATGCACACTATATGAGAAATAATCAATAGTTATTGGTCAAGGGAAGTAATGACTTCCAAAGGTAGCTATAGCTTCCAAATACAAAGGGAGGGATAAAACTCCAAGAGGAAGATACAATCCTCCAATATCAAGAGAGGGTTGACCTCTCCATCCTTTCCCCTTCCTTCCACCCAAGAATATATGAGAGATAATAAAACTTTACATTAAATCATCACCATCAACCAACCATCACATAGAGCCTGATAATGCTTCTTGAGACTTCTTCAACTTCTGTAATTCTTCAATTCTTGGAATAATCTGATCCTTTAGATAATACTACTCAATGTATTCTCTAAAACTCCTCCAAGTTTCACTCATTGAATCCTCCCCAAAAAGAAGTTATAGAAATAATGGTAGACTTTATTCAATTCTAGTTTATTCAAGAGAGAAAACTTGTATAGAATGCCCCGTGCTCAATATTCAACATCAGATTTTGAAACTCACACATAAGAAACCAAAGTCCGTACTCTTTCCAATGAAATTGGTCCCACTTCATTTGGATTCTCTATGAATAAGTTGTGACTATTTTACTCGAAACACATGTTTATTGACTAGCTTTAGGACTGGTCAAAAACCCTATCTTCCACAGAGTGTATATCCATAATTATAGTGAATCAAGAGATGAAACTTTTACCATAGGTACCTTTATATGTCTTAGAACACATCACCAAAAGACTTCATCCTCCCTTGAAATCCGACCTTCTTTACTTCTGATTTCCTCTAAAATTCGACCTGTGTATCAAATGAATGTATAATGATATTTATTTATACCATTTATGTCACTTCATTTTAACATTAGGGCCAACCTGACACTTTCTTATTTTGTAATTTTTTCCTTTAATTATCTTCGGGGCCTACATGTTCTTCCTTCTTCAATTCACTTTTTCATATTCAAAATTTCATTTCTCCTCAACCATGAGGATCCACGTGACATGCCACCTACCACCGGAAACAACATAATGTATACTATCCATCCATGGGTTTTGTTTTTTCATGTACATTGTCCTTCATGTCCAAATACCTTCATCAATATTGCGGTCCAAAACCAATGACTGGGGTTGACATCAATGAGAACAACCAATATTCCAACAATCTTCATCTTTGTCATTGATGGCAACACTCATGCTCCTCCTATCATCATGATCCCAATTTCTCCCCCCCTTTGAAATCAAGGAAAAAGGGTAGGGATTCTCCCCCTGAGTTTAATGAAAAAAGATAACTCTATTCTTTGGGGTTGCTCCCCTTGAACATGTGGCACTCAATAATACTTCATCCTTATTTTTGGTCTTTGGTACTTTTTCTTCCTTGGAATCCTTTTGTGTGGCTTTTGTCTTCTCTATATTCTTCATTTCTAGGATGTATATGTTGTTCGGTTTTTTGTTGCAGTTGCAACCAATCTTCCTGAGTTATTTTCTCTTATTTTGCATTTTCGGGAGTCAAACATAAGAGTGTATCTTATTCTTTAGATCTTCAACCAATAGTACTTTTCCTTCTTTTACATTTTCACTTCCAAGCTTTACAGTTCCTTTTCCAAGTATTTTGGTAGATGAGTCATCTCCAATTGCAACATTTCCACCCTTTTTCTTCAAGCTGACAAATTTTCTTTGATCTTCGGTCATATGAGATGAGCACCCACTGTCTATGAACTATTCATATTCTTCTTTTCATCCTTTAGTGACCAATGCTATTCGACAATTTTTATTGGGTGGAATTTCTTTCATTTTCCATGTTGTAGTTGGTATACAGACATTTGGCATACGATTATCTTCCTTCATCTCTCTGCAATCTCATGCTTTGTGACCAAGATTATTGCACTTGTGACATACAATATTTTGATCAATTAATTGGTCAAATAGATTATAATTTTTGTTGATAGGTCTACAAACATTTCCATATCTACTATTTTCACCATTCATGTAGCTTGCATAGTTATTCCTTTCATTGATTTCCTTGTGTCCAAAATTTCCACAAGTATAACAATGTCCAAGAAAGAAATTTGGATACCTGGGAGTAAGTGATATTCTTTGTGCTGTGGTCCATATGGGTTCACGATCTATTCTTCTGTAGTTTCCTTCATAATGATTTCTTTCATAACTGATGGGAGAGGGTCTTCTTGATGTCTCATTCCTTATGAATTCTAATCTTCTATCTTGTTGTTCAACTTGTTCTGGAGTGTTGGTTTCATCATTTTCAACTTCCTTCTCTTGTTTTGTTATCTTCAAATTGTCAATGTATCCTAGTCCTGTCGTGTCGTTTGGAGATATTTGACTGCTAAGGATATCATCTAATTTTTCAGTTCTTTTTTCGAACTTCTTCAAATTTTCTATTGTTAATAGTAGCTCCCCTTTTGTGTGATCCAATTATTCTTTCAATTTATCATAATCTTCTAATTGTTCCTTCAATCTATTGATGGTCTTTTCAAGCTTGTAATTCTCTTCTTCACAACTACTCAATTCATCTTTTAGTATTATGTTTTTGTTTCTAAGCTTGCTATTTTCAGTTTCAACATGCTTCAAATTTTCAAGATTCTCATCTTCTTGTTCACTCTCTACATTGTATTTCTATCCCCAAAAGGAATCAAGGTTGGTTTCTTCATCTGAATCTTCTTCACAAATGATTTCTTCTTATTTATAATTCTTGTGATCATCATCCTGGGTTTCTTGGGTTATGAAGATGACTTCTCCTCCATCATTATATTCTTCATCACTCTCATCTGAGGATATGTCATCATCCTTAGAGTAGAATATATTTTTATTGTTGAGACTTCTCTTTTTATAGTATCACTTTTCAATAATATGTCCTATTCTACCACAGTTAAATCATTTGAGAGGAGACTTACCTTTGTATCTTCCACTTCCCTTCTGGAACCTTCTTAGGAAATTTGCTATTTCTTCATCAAGGTCGTTATCCTTGCCTTTTGTCTTCTTTATGGCTTTAAAGGTTGCTTCATTGTTTGTCTAGTCACTTTCTGTACCTGTTCTCATTTCATATGTTATAAGAAACCCATGTAATTGATCCATTGTCATTTTGGTCAAGTCTCTAGTTTCTTCAATGGTGGAGACCTTAGCATCATACTTCAAGAGAAGTGATCTCAACCCTTTTTGTACAACCAACAATTCATGAAGCTCTTCACATAATCCTCTGATAGCATTAAAAACTTCATCAACTCTAAGAACATAGGTTGCAATATCTTCCTTTTCATTCATCTTCAAATTTTCAAATTCTTCTCTATGTCATTGAAGCTTGACCTGCTTAAATTTTGGATCACCTTCGTAGATACGCTTGATTTTTTCCCATACCTCTTTAGCAGTGTTGTAGCCCATCACTTTGCTAGCAATGGTTGGAGTCAATGCTGCTAGAATAACATGTCTGGCTTTTTAATTACAACTCATAAGCTTCTTCTCATTTGGATCGGTTGGAGCATTATTTGGGATTACATAGCCATTTACAACTGAGTACCAAATGTCTACTCCCAAAGTTGTTAGGTAAGTTTTCACTCTATCACTCTAGTATGCATAATTTCTTCTATCAAAATTTTGAATCCCATTTGAATTGTGCTCATGGTCATCCATCTCTGCTCAGGATTTTCCTTCCAGTGGTTAAATTGTTCAGAAGGCAACCTTCTCTAATACCAATTGTTGATACTGAGAGGGGGGTGAATCAGTATCAAGTACAATTTAAAAAACATTTCAACTTATACTTAAACCATTCAATTATANTACAAGATTTACATCAATACACCACAATGCACCATGCACACTATATGAGAAATAATCAATAGTTATTGGTCAAGGGAAGCAATGACTTCCAAAGGTAGCTACAGCTTCCAAATATAAAGGGAGGGATAAACATCCAAGAGGATGATACAATCCTCCAATATCAAGAGAGGGTTGACCTCTCCATCCTTTCCCCTTCCTTCCACCCAAGAGTATATGAGAGATAATAAAAATTTACATTAAATAATCAGCATCAACCAACCATCACATAGAGCATGATAATGCTTCCTGAGACTTACTCAACTTCTGTAATTCTTCAATTCTTGGAATAATATGATCCTATAGATAATATTACTCAATGTATTATCTAAAACTCCTCCAAGTTTCACTCCTTGAATCCTCCCCAAAAATAAGTTATAGAAAGAATTATATACTTATTTAATTTTGGTTTATTTAGGAGAGTAAACTTGTACAGAATGCCCCATGCTCAATATTTAACATCTGATTTTAAAACTTACACACAAGAAACTAAATTCTGTACTCTTTCCAATTAAATTTGTCCCACTTCATTTGGATTCTCTATGAATAAGTTATGATTGTTTTACCCAGAACACCTGTTTATTGACTAGCTTTAGGACTGGTCAGAAACCCTATCTTCCATAGAGTGTATCTCCATAATTATAGTGAATCAAGAGATGAAACTTTTACCACATGTACCTTTATATGTCCTAGAAAAAATAACCAAAAGACTTCATCCTCCCTTGAAATCCAGCCTTCTTTAATTCTGATTTCCTCTGAAATTCGACTTGTGTATCGAATGAATGTATAATGATATTTATTTATACCATTTATGTCACTTCCTTTTAACATTAGGGATGATCTGACACTTTCTTATTTTGTAATTCTTTTCTTTAATTATATTTAGGTCCTACATGTACTTCCTTCTTCAATTCACTTTGTCATCTTCAAAAGTTCATTTCTCCTCAACCATGAGGATCCACGTGACATGCCACCTACCACCGAAAACAACATGATGTATACTATCCATCCATGGGTTTTGTTTCTGCATGTACATTGTCCTTCATGTCCAAATACCTTCATCAATATTGCGGTCCAAAACCAATGACTAGGGTTGACATCAATGACAAAAACCAATCTTCCAACATGTACTATGTTTGACCAACCATTGTTGTTTTGATTATGTTAAAAGTTTACTTAAAAAAAAACACATTAGCATAAATCTATTGGACATGTCATTCTAGAGCACAAAAATTAAAGATGGAATTAAAAATTAATTCAGATAAATTTATTTGACATGTCAATTTTCAAAAAAAGATGGAAAGATATGTGAATTCTATATTGAAAAAGTTGTGAACCATTCAGTCGTATGAAATATAGAAGAAAAAGTGAATAACACTGAAAATTAGTACCACGTGCCACCAGAACGAAGGAAGTTCCACCACACTGTGAATCCTTTTGGCAAACCCACCTTAGTCAATTTGGGATTGGGTTCATCTTGAGGGTGTCTGATGGCCCATAAAAATTCTTCCCATCAGCCTCTGATCTTGTAGAAAGCACACATATTTTCATGGCGTTCATAGTAAGCTAAGAAAACTGAAAAGATAAAGTGCATGCCACAGGAACAAAGGAAGTTGCACCACTCTATGAATTCTTTGGGCTTCGACTTAGCTTGAGGGAATATGATGGCCCTTACAAAATCCTTCCCACTGGTGTCTAAGCTTGTATCCAACACACATATTTTCATGTCATTCATAATAAATTTTCTCCCCAAACACACAAACGCGACGGATTGTAGAAAATCCAGCTACCCCAAGAATTCCCTTCATTGACATCCAACATTATCATGCCAACATCCAACATTAATATGCTAGGGTTAATTGAAACTCCAACATTACCATGGCAACCTTAATTGAAACAACACCATTACATAGTCAACCTTAATTAAAATGCTAAGTCCTTAAACATAACCATACATTAGGTGTTCAAAAGTACCCGTAATTAGGTCACCATACCTCTTAAATGTTAAAAGTTAATAGTAAAAAGGTAGCGCTATTTTTTTCCACTCTTATCCAAGTTAGGTATTGAAACTTAACCATATGTGTCACGCCAATTTTTTTTATACTTTTTAACATGTAAAAAGTTAATTAAGAAGTAAATGTTAAAAGTTAAGTAACCTTGGATAAGTATGCTTCTTGGCAATTGAAAAATTGGCTTAGTAGTTTCTTAATCCTATAAAGTAAATGTGAAATAGTAAACATGTTAATGGATGCAATCATAAATGAAAGGAAGTTATGAAAATTAAATCCCATTCATTGATTTAGAGACAACGACCACAATATAGGAGCATATTTAATTAGTGACCATAACATTAGAGTTTGTAATCAAAAGATTTATTAATCTGTCATATTCCAATAGGGGGAATGTCTATCCATGTAATTATTAGGTAATAGTGGTAATCAAGTGTTAATAAGGGGTTAATTAGTGATAATTAGTGATAATTAATGGTAATTAGAGGTCATTTATGGGTTTATTATGGGATAAATAGATGCAATTAATGGTAACTATGGGTCAATTATGGGTAAGTATGGGTCATTTAATCCCAAGGAGTTAGTTTGATGGATGGTTTCCAATGATGTTGGGCATTTTTCTAGTATCATGATGAAAGGTGCCCATTTCGAATCCCCCTGTGTGAGGTGCACTAGTCTACACCAACATGTTAGGGAATATGCCATATATAAATGTTTGGAAGTATCCCTTTGGTTTTCATGAGGTTTTCCTTGGAAAAAAGAAGGGGTCATTTATGGGTAATCAAGGGTTACTTAATGGAAATCAGGGTTTATTTAGGGGTAGTTATCGTTCAAGGGTCATTTAGGGGTAATTATTAGAAATTAGAGGTTAATTGGTAATTAGGGTCAATTGTTGGATTAATTAGAGGTCAATTATAGGTCAGTTGGTGGTCAACTACTGAAAATCAAGGGTAAATTATGGGGTAATTAGGGATTAATTCATGGTAAATAGGAGTAAATTGTAGGGTAATTAAGGGTTAATTAGTGGTAATTAGGGTAAGGGTCATTAGGATTCAATTAGAGGGTGACATTCAAGATATTTGGTAGCAATAAATAAATTTTCCATTAGGTCAAGATGTTTGCATATGGTCAACAATCATCACCATTATTTTGAGGAGGTTTTGGTGATAGGCATTGGGGGATAGTTTCCAAGTTTAGTTACAAAAATAGGAAATGTTGACGAGCTTAGAAAGACTATCACTAATTTAGTTACCAAAACATAAATTGGTGATGGTATTAAAAAGCATGTCATTTTTTTAGTCATTAAAGCCATTTATGGCTTTAATAACCATTACCAAAGATACTTACGGTGATGATCCTTAATGGGATTCACCATAAGTATCTTTAGTGATGGTCATTAAAGGCCCATTGCAAGCTTGCATGTTACTAATGTCACTTTTTGTTTTAGTGTTGGTACTCTGGTGCACATAGGTCACAAAGCATCAATGTTCCTAAACTAATGTGAAGCTCTAGTGTGCCTAGACAAAAAAAGGAGCATTGTTATATTTTTAGATTGTTTGGAACTCCAATGTGCATTGGTATAAAAGAATTGTTACACCTATACCAATGTGGGGAATTGATGTGCATTTACCAAAGTGGAGCATTGATACCTTTTTTGGCTTGTTGGTTCTCTTGTGCACTTGTGGTCATAGAGTACCTGTGCATTTGATATTAAAACAAACCAATGCAGTGTGATGATTTAGGTGCACCAACAAGAATTTTTTTTTCTAAATCCTCTACTCTCTTGCATCTACTAGAAACCTCCAATAAAAACATAGTAGGGGGGAGTGTTTCTAATAAAACCTCCACCAATTGGTGTTTTCCTTGTAATGATAAGATACGTTTTTAATAAAATGCTTCAAAATATAAAAAAACAATGTCCATGCATTTTATACAAAAGAAAAATATTTTGAAGAAAACCATAAGATAAGTCTATGAGGCAAAAAAACCTAGCCTATCAAAACTTTCCACACAATGCATCCAAAAAAAGAGTAATAAAGAGCCATAGTGATCGAGCAAGTTAGTAGTAAACACAAATAAAATGTATGCCAGTGAGAAAGAGAGAACAATCAAAATAGGATATTGTTGGTACTAAACCCCATAGAAGTACATAATATTTAATATTGAATTCATGCATTTGTAAAATCCAACACCAGAGAAGAGCATATTTGTTTGGTCTCAACATAATATCCTTCTCCACTATTACAGTGTATATTAAAAATAGAGGAATACTTATAAATTCTTACCATCAAATACAACATGGTATAAGATGCTTGGCCTTGACTTTATATTCACCCAACATCCATTTACAAATTATTTCAAAGTTTGTAAACAATATAACTTCATTAATCTTGTGTGCCTTCACTACACACACACACAGGACTTGTATGAGTGCATGGTAATATGACTTGTTGAACTTTGTAGTGGCATTATTTTTCAATAGCCTCAAAGTTGTTTGAACCTCTCACTCTCCACAATCATACAAAGATGAAATCAATTTGCATCTTTCCCTAGGTTCCTAGGAAGAGCGATTTCTATGTACAAACACTGAAATTGTATCATTTTGAATATGTAGAGAATTGATAAAAACAATTACTTGAAGGTTTGATTATTGCATACATACATATTTCTCAATTATCATATTCATTAGTTATTTTAAGGTTTCCAAAAAAGCTTGCTACAATATTTTTTTTCTAGGGACCTCCTAGTAGACCATCAACTATTCTCTAGACATCATGCTAGTCTTGAGGCATGATATACCTCACAAACTCAATAGGAAATGGTACCTCATAATTATGCATTACAAAGATCACATGTCTATGATGCCTAGTATTTCCTCTATTATAATGTAAACATAAAAAACTTCCTTAGCTCAATATCCTCTGATCTTTTTATCTCTTCTCAATCTTCTCTGATTTTCTTCTCTCCTTTCTAAAATATTTGGTGTGCAACCAAATGATAGAAATGGGAACGAAATTTTCATTTTTATTTTTATCTCATCCCAACCCTCTTCTTATTTAAGTTGTTATTGTGTCTCATTTAATGTCTTTAACAATGACTTATTTAGCGATATATTTAGAGTAATTTAGTTATATAATTAAAATGCTTCATGTCAAAGAGGTCATGTCTTAGGAGTTAGTGTCAATATGGGCTCAAAAAATCCATCATTAACCCATGGGGTGGGTTAATGATGGCTAAGGGTTATTGAGTTATTTATATTAGTGGGTTAAGGGGTTAGTGGACTAGGTTAAAAACAATACTTCCAAATTCAAGGGATAGGTGGATTAGGTGGTTAATGGACTAATACATGGATCGGGGGTGGGTAGGTAATTATAGAAAGTGACCAAAGTTCACTGATAGTTAGCTTTAGTCAGCAAACATCAATATATTGGGTGCATGGGGTTATAAGTTAGTGGATTACTAGATAAACCATGGTAAATGATGTTCAACCATACTAAACTATGGTCCACCATGGTCAACAAGATTAACCACATCCATATGGTCAATGTGGATGGAGGATTGATGGGCTAGTAGGGTTTTTGTGTTAGGAGGTTTCTTGGTGACATAATTATCAAGCTACATAGTTAATGGATTAGTGGATAAGTGAGAATGATATTTATGGGTGAATGAGATAGGGGTTAGTGGGTTAGTGGGTCATTGTGGTGAATATGGTATATATAGTCAATATGATCAACAAAGGTCAACCGTGGTTAGCAAGGGTCAACTATGGTCCATATGGTTAAAGAGGATGGAGGGTTAGTGAGTTGTTAAGGTTTGTAGGATGAGGAGTTATAGTAATTAAGTGGTTAATGGGTTAGTTGGTGGGTCAAGGGTAGGTGTGATCCAGGAATAAATCGGTGTCCATCCACCTATTCCACTGACTCAAAACAGGGGTTTCCACTTTGGTAGTTTTTCTACAACGTTTTGGGTCCTAAAATTCTACGGTCGTTTTGGGGCAATAAATAGATTTTTTGGGGCCCTCCACACTCAAACTTTAGGATTTAGCAAGAGTGTGATAAAAAAATGTTCATTCCTTGGATAGACCTTTCAAACTAGATATTGTGTGCCCCAAACAAAGATCGTATGCAAAAGTTACGCCCTTGGGAAGTTGACATACCAACTACCCCCATTGGGGCCCACAAAACTTTTGGCGTTTCATCTTCATGGATTAGGGTTTTGGGTTTTATTTATTATAAAAAGGCCTCTAGAGCCTCATTGTAATCATCATCATATTCTTGTGAATAAACATATCCATCACATATATTCTCAGAGATAAGCTACCACCATTCTAGTGAGTCATTCACTCTATAATTTTACAGTTTCTCTATATTCTACGAGTAATAAAAAAGTGCATTAATGCATCTTTGTGTTTATTGAAATTATTTTATGTATCTCACAATATATCTGTATATATCATTTTCATATCTCCACCTTCATTTCATTCTCAAAATAATCTGGATCAGTGATATCAGAGCAAGTTACTCCTTTTCATTTCTTGTGCATGTCCCTGACGAGGTTAGGATATAGAGAGTTGGGTCTCAAGCTAGTTTCCCTTGAGGATAACCGCTCTTCCCAGCCCAATCATCCTCCCATTTCAGAAGATAAGGGATACAGGGGAGTAGAATATCCCATCAAGATGTTTCTTGTGGAAACCCTTGCGCAACAAACGAATGAGATGTTGGAGAATTTTGCCCAAATATTTTAACGATTGTCGACAATAAAAAGAACATATTCATCAAGAAGTCACTTTGGAGACACTACCTCATTCAAGGTACACGTTAATTTTGATATTCCCATATTTGAAGGTCAGATCGATGCGAATGATTTGGAAAAATAGTTAAATTTTATAGAAGGTTATTTCTCTGTTCACAATTTTTCCGATAGAGAAAAGATCACCTTTGCACTCCTTAAGGCTCTCCCCCATGTCAAACATTGGTGGGAAACTTACTAGGAGAAAAGTTCCACATAGGAGTCTAGAATATTTAGGACCAATCCCACTTGGGATTTTTTTATGGATGCAGTCAAGGAGAAATATTACCCTGTGGGAAACTATGATGACCAGTACATGAGATGGACCATGATGCATCAAATTCGGGACTAAACAGCCAGAGTTCACAAATACCTTCCATACCTTGCACACCAAGCTGGGTATCAAAGACTCTAAGTGACATCTGGTTTTGAAATACCACGGGGTTCTACACAGGTATATCCAAACCGAAATGGAGTTTCTGGACATCTCATCACTGGGAGTTGCTTATAGATATGTTGTCAAAATCAAGCATAAATGTAAGTAGTAGAACAAGCGGGAATTTGGGTTTGCAAATACACAACAACCAAAGTATGGTAAAGGCATCCCTAATCCATAGAATAGCCAAATTCAAGACAACCATTCCAAGCTACAAAAAGATAAGAGAAATGAAAAGATTATGAAGGACACAGTTGGGAAGTGGTGCGACTTCCAAAACATCCCTTGGCACAACACCGATGAATTTCGCTCAAAATAGTCATTGGTGGTTGAGATCAAAGAAACAGAGATGAGCCCCGACTTGGAATTTGATTCATACAATAATAAAAGGAGCCAGATAATTGATGCAGAACCCACTTCTACTATTTCAACTGCAACAATCCAACCAGAAGAACCAAAGGATCTTGAGGAAGGGGAGCACCTTTTCCATTCATAGATGTGGGTGAAGGGGACCCCACTACATTTTATTAGCTAGAAGAACCTCATCTCAGGAGAGTTTGTCAAGTAGTTTGATTTTTCAACAACACCAAACCCACAACCATACAACATTAGACGGCTTCGCTAGAGACAAGAACTTCGTGTCAGCCAACAATTCTGCCTATCATACAACATCAATCCCTTCAAGGATGAGGTACTGTGTGAGGTTTCTCCACTAGAATTATGTGATGTTCTGTTAGGCCAAACATATATGTGGAGGTGTCATGTTGTTTATGAGTCTAGACCCTATAGCATCATTGTTACTCTGGGGGGTTACCCCTACATGATACTAAAGGTAGTTCCTGTTGGCATGTTTACAGTTGGGAGTGCACTTGTCATTGATGGAAAATAGAAAAGCAAGGAAGAAAAGAAACAATGATGGCAGGAGAAGGTTCGGAGGATGAAACCTTTGAATGCTTAGAAAATCTTCTAAGTCAAAGATATCAAAAAGATCAGGAGGAAGAATGCCAGTGGTCATTGGATCACCAATCTTGAAATCATCGGAACCATCCATCCAGGAGGACGCGTGTTGAGAGATAAACATTTCATTGACTCACAACTCAAAGAAGTCAAATGGAAAATTCATGAGACTCACCAAACGTGATATGGTGAAAATATCCCAGCCATTGGTTGAGGAGAGATCTAGACCATTGATTGTCCAGGGAGAATTTCAGCATTTTAGGAATCGGGAGAACAGAGGTGAACCAACCTCCAAAGTTGCGAAATGAGAAATCGTGACTTGATCGTAGCCATCGATCGAAGGAATATTATGGACCATTGATCTATCGTAATCACGATTTCGAGAATCTAGAGCACAGAGGAAGTTGTTTTCCAAAGTCGTGAAATGTGAAATCGTGATATGATCTAAGCCATTGGATCAAGGACTAATATGAGTTGTCAGATACAGGAGGTGAATGTGGGAGACCATGTCAGCAAGGACAAGTGGAAGACTACGTCAGCAAGGACATGTGGCGCAATCAGACAATGACAAGTGTTAATTTGATTCAACATTTCAGGTATGTAGAAATCAAAAATCTAAGTGACACGTGGTAGATTCTTGGCTCATGACACATCATCGAGTGATGCAGGAATTACATCACTCTAGGAGTTTTTCTTCTGGATTTTTACCATCAACACTCCCCAAAATTTCCGAAGGATGAAGTCCCGGGGTGAAGGATAGCCATTGGATCATCAAGAAATCTAGATCGTTGATCTGATATGAATCCATTTCAGAGTTTCACGTGCCGAGAGTTTTGGAGACAACTCGCTTCATAATATATGAAATGTGAAGTTGTGAAAAAGATCTAGACCATCGGATCGCCAAGAATCATGGACTATTGATCAGGCACGAAAAAGGCCCGTGAAGTTGCAAAATCACAAACCACCCTCGTGCTTGGCCCCTGGTCACAACTAGTGGTCACATTAGTGGGAGAGAAGGGAAGGAGCTAGCAGTGCTAGGCTCCATTTCAGAGTTTCGCAGATCGGGAAATCCAGAGGAAGGAGTTGCGAAAACTCGCGAAGTTCGAAATCGCGAAGTGCCTATTGCAGTAGTCGGTGGTCACATGAGGGGAAGGATCTAGCATATCTAGGATCTATTTCATGATTGAGAGTTGCAAGAGTCGGAGTGACTCGTAGTAAAACTCATGAAACGCGAAATTGAGAAGTGCCTTTTGATTAGGCCTGTGGTCATAGCCAGTGGTCACTTGGAGAGGCATCTTGCTCTTGGTGCTAGTTCACATGGGTACATTTCACGATGAACCATTGATCTCTAGTTTCACCTTCCAAAAATATCTCAATCATTCAAAATATTCAACAGCCATAGAAGCCAAAAACAGACTGGCTATAACTGATAGTGAAGACGAAGAGTCGAGACAGCTAAAGAAGCCAAAGAATCCTTAGATAACATCCATTGGTGATGAACAGATTTAGCTTCACTGCCAGAGAATATGAAGATTTTCTATGATGATCTGGCAGAGGAATCAGGATAATAAAATCATGAAGAACAAAGAAGTAAAGATGTTGGGTTGAGGGGCGATGAAGGACTGAGGATGAGCTGCACTGAACAACCAGTAGGGTAGTACAGTGACGCAGTGAAGAGAATGTAGAGTCATTGCACATAGGATGCAGTTGGTGCATAGAGAATATAAAAATGCATAACAGAGAAGAGAGTGAAAGGGTTGTTGAGCACAGAGAGAAGAAGAGCAATGCATAGAAGCATAAATGTGCTGAAGCGAAACAGAGAAGAGAAGTTGAAGAAGGAAGAGAAGACATGGAGTTGTAAGAGACCAAATCAAAGACAGAGAAAGTAAGTAAAGTTTTTTAAGATTCAATCATGGTGGTAGGGTGGTGTTATGGAGGATTGCAATCCTCTAAATTCTAGTTGGTGTTAGAATATAATCTGGGAGTTGGTGCTTCCATCTAGTTGGTGCTAGAGAAATCTGAGATCTGGTGCTCTCTGGAAGTTGTAGCTTGCTATCAGAGGTTGTAGTCTCATATTTGAGTCGGATATCAAAGACTGTGATGTACATGAAAGTTGGAGTTTGATTGACATCCTAAGAAGAAGAGGTTTTCACCCTTTATGGGTTTCCTCAGGAAAATCAGTGTCTCTATGTATTCTATGTGATTGATCATTGTATATCTATTCATGTTAAGGTAACAATCAACACATTAAATAATAATCTAGAAAGAATCAAAATCAAAAGAAAATTTTCAAGCTTATATATATATATATATAACTGATTCACCCCCCATCTCGGTTTTATTTCCAACAGTTTTGACTATTGTACCAACAAAAAAGTGTCGCAAAGTAATCTCTCATACCAAAAAGTTTAGCCTCTTCAAAACCTGGTCAAAAGAGAAGGAAGTTGCAACCACTACGACCTCATCCCAAGACCCTTCTATCTAGCAGAAGAAGATCAAAATTATTGTAGAAGAACACCAAGATATTCCTACTGCACCTACAAGGGTGCTTCCCCACTACCCAGTGAAACTAAGCTATGATAAATATATTCATGTTCTTCATGTTGCATCTTCACCGACAGATTCCTCCCACACTCAATCAGATCATGCAACCATATTTTCTAGATAGATCCAACCCCTCCAACAACAATTTCATAACAACCTTCAACAAGCTAAGTAGGACAACTTCTTCAGCAAGGAAAACAACTCACCAAGGTTCATATTCAACAAACTATTCCCTGTGGAGACCATTTCTTTGGTAGTTTTTCTATAAATTTTTAGGTCCTAAACTTCCAGGGTCATTTTGAGGCCCTAAACAATGTTTTATGGGCCTACCACAATCACATTGTAGGGTTTAGCTAAATTGTGACGGAAAAATGTGTATTCCTTGGGTAGAAATTTCAAATGATCTATCGTGCACCCCAAACGAAGATCATATGGAAAAGTTACGCCCTTGGGAAGTTGACATACCAACTACCCCCATATTCGACTCTCACATATAAAGGAGACGAAGCTAGAACTTTTCTGAAGGGAAGAAATAATGGAATAGAGCTTATACAAGAATATTTTCAATACCCCGCAAGACTGCCACAAGATTTATCTAGAATTCATGTTAGAATCATTGATTTTTACTAGAATCACTGGTCAGAAGTCTACGAAAACCATTCCTAAATTGGCCCTATATATTTTACATTTCACATTCTATGAAAATGATATCTTTTATTGGGAAAAAATTATATCTAATGAAGTCTCTGCACAACTAGTGAATTTCAAGAGTGAGAAGAAGTTATACATAGCTTATTATTTGATATTTTCCATGACATACTATCACATTTTCAAAGGCTTGAACATTGGAAGAAGGGTAAATTGCAAAGTCAACCCCATAACCATGTGGTACCAAGCCCTGTGGAGACAAAAGGTTATTCATTACTTCTATGAATTTTATGATGTATTTGTGTATGCATTTAAGAAACTACTTTTCAGAGAGAATACCTTCAGATTGTCACTGGAAGCATATACTTTTCTGGATACAAAGAGGATTTTGGAAAAAATGGATGATTATAATATTATTAGAATTTTTTGTTCTCATGAAAAACCCCTTTTACTCAACTATTATGTGCCAAATAGATTATTTGTTATAGAAGTAGCAAGACAGTACATGTTATGGTTGCATTTTTTCGATGAAAAAATGAAGAAACTATTCATCCCTTTACCATGGAAAGTTGGTGAGATTATGTTGAGGGGAATTTCTAAAATTGATGAATTTTCTTCCTATCTCGATCAATATAGTCTAATATTTGTAGAATAGATTAAGTCTTTCGATCCTAATCAATGTTTTCAAAATCATATGGTATTAGTTGGAATTGGTACTGCATTGGCTAATACCCTCATATTTGGAGAAGAAGGAGGCGATATCCATGACCCTCCTATTCAGGATATTGAGAAACAATCTGGTGATATAGAAACTATTGTAAGTGCCACAGTGCATTATAAGCAAAAGGGAAAACCCTAGGGTGAAATAAATTCCTAATCTCCTGTTGTTTCTCATAAAAATGGCTCACTCAAAGTAAATTTTCATTCTTTTTCACCTCAACAAAGGAAATCCTCAACTAATAATTCAGATGATGGTGGTGAGAAAAACCCTTCCCAAGGAAAGTTGGAAAACTCTCACAAGTTGCAAGTAAAAAGTAAAATGATCAATTCCCAACAAGAAATTGAAGAAAACATATCGAAAGCGAAATTCACCTCGAAGATATGGACCTGGAAGTTGATATCGAGAATATCTGGTTTCCTAATGAAGAAGAGTGAGTAGAAGAGAAAATACAACTCATTGTTGAACTTGCTATCCAAAATGAAGTCTTCTCAGATGAAGAAACGTTCTCCATGCATAATGCATTGTTTGATAAATCTTCCAAGAAATTAATTTTTGAAATAACTTCAAAGAATAAAAAGGGAAAATATCGTTTCGCAATTGATCTCAAAGACATACCCCCATATAAATTATCTTCAATTCATAAAGTTACAAGAGATGCATTAGATGTGTCCATAATTGATATGAAAACAAAAAAATGCAGGCTTAAATAAAGAGTGAAAGAATTGGAAGTGACTTTGATGCCTCGAGCTATATTGTCCACCCCTTTTACCATGGTCCAATCTGGTGGAAGCTTTCAGAGAACCTAGAATCAAAATTAAGATTAAGAGGAGCCTCAAGTTTACTTACTAGTACCCGAAATTTTGTTGAAGAAAACATAAAGAAAAGAATATCACTCATTTTAACTACATGGGATTTAGCAAACATTTTCTCTTCCCTCGGTGTCAGAATACAAAATACCAAGTTATATTTAAATGCAAACATAGAAAATGATGAAGGATTTCTCAAAGATGGAGTTCCATGTTTGTTGCAAAGGTTTTAGCAATGAAGAAACAAATAAAACAAGAAGATTTGTCTTCTGAAAATCGTATAAATAAATTAAAAGCATGTTGGATTCAAAAAATTAATATATTGAAGGGACTATTAAGTGAACTTAATGACTTAACACGCAAAAAGACCAAGGCATATTCAAAATTGATTATGTTAGATATTACAGGCACTACTATTGAGGTATCAAATCCAAAGTTGATACCAAATTCAATGCTCCTGACTAGACAACAATTTGAGGAACAAGTTGAGACTTTGAAAATATTATCGACAAATAAATTTGACAGTATGGTGGAATATACTAATGATGTTATTGATAGTTGGTTTGTGGAATATACAAATAGGAATGAAGATATTGAGACAATATTGCAAAATTGATCAATCGACTTTAAACTGAAAATGAATTATTTAATATCAAATTCAAGCAAGAGGTGATCGTTGCACCTCTAAGGGAATATATTCAAGAGTGGTTAAACATGGATTTAATCAATATTATTGAGGC
The DNA here is from genome assembly GCA_032191745.1 of Picea mariana. Lineage (NCBI taxonomy): Eukaryota > Viridiplantae > Streptophyta > Pinopsida > Pinales > Pinaceae > Picea > Picea mariana. Next base: position 91,262 of record JASDQU010244006.1, on the reverse strand, counting down.
TCCAATGGAAGTAGTTAATACCGGTCATATAACCGCAATAAACAAGGATACAAAAGATGCATAAAAAATTAAATGAAATCATGAGAGATTCATCAAAGTAAGTCTAAAGATCACATTTATCTCCAATTTTTTCTTTCTAGATCATAAATCATTCAGTTATGTTTATTCTTTACTTGAAGAATATAACCGATTTTTTATCCTTTCTTTCTTTTCCTTTTAGGTTCAACTTTGCTTTTGCCTTGATCCAGTGACTCCATTCTCTTCTCTTCTTTTTATTTTATGGTTTGCGTGAGCCCCAATCTTAGTCCTTTTGAACAAACGCATATATTTTCATCAGAATGTAAAGACTTTAATATTTTTTGAGAAAATCCTAGAGAACCAATTCAGGCTTAATTTTGACCATGTCTTTGAACTATAAGTATTTGAGGATAAGATATTTGAAATTGACTCTTTAAAATCTCATTTTGATTCTAATGAAAAAACTCTTTTAAGGTTCCCTGATATTTGGGCCATATTTTTTCCTCCTACAAATGTGATCAAATATATTTCATGAATTTGATGAATGTGAGATATGTTTTCATTTCTAATAATATATAATCTGTATATATTATTTCTGTCAATTTTACATTTTATGAGTGAATATTCCTGGTCCTTTTTCTCAAGAATTATTTATGTGTGTTTATGAATTTTACTTTAATTGAGGGACAAATATTTCATAGTTTTCTTCATAGCACTCTCCTATTTATATATGTTGTCCCAAAAGAATTTCAAGAATAATCTTTTAGAAAAATCCAAAGAGGAGTACCACCTCTATAAAAATGTAGGGGGATTAATATCCTTGTGAGGTTGTTGTTTCAGTCTTAACAGACTCAAACATCAACAGAGGGTTAGTTTGATCATGGTCATACTGTATTAGAGGGTCAATTCCTTTAAGGGCACAATGCATCAAGGGATTATTCTATTCTAGGTGAAAATGTGTTAAGGAGTGATTGTGTCAAAGGTCATAAAAGTCAATGGGTATACTAGCGTCATAGCGGTTATAAAAGATAAAAAAATATTAGGAGATATAGTGTCTATGAGATCATAATGGTTAGAGGTCTAGTTCATGTGTTAAGAGGTTTCTTTGTGTTTAAGGGTCATAATGCATCAAAGGATGATTATGTTAAGGGTCATAAGGGTTAGGTAGTATTATTAACATTATTTATTATTTTATTTATTCTTGTTTAATATGATTAGTTTCAATGTTTTTTTGGTATCAACATAAAACTTAACAAACTAGGGGGTATCATACACCAATTTGGTGTCCAGATTGACCGTGACCTTAAAAATAGATTATTATTATTATTATTTTAATAGGATGGCCACAGTACATGATAAATCATGATACAATCTAGTATTATATGGACAAATTAAAGCCCATCCCATGACCTTTGTTATTGAATTGATTCTTCCTCCAATCAGCCCAATGTTGTTCTCCCTGTGGAAGGTCAATCCAAAATATATTTGTTAATTCTCCATAATGGTGGAGTTTCTCTTTTCATCCTTGCAGAATGGTTATTTTGTTCTCATTCAGGAGTTTTGGATCCCCTTTCTTATGTCTATCTATGAGAATTATTAGCATGGAAGATGGAAGAAGTGGCTTACTTCCATTAGCTGATGGAAGTGGAATGTATTCTGAAGGACATTAAAATTACAATTAAGGGAATGTTTAGAGAGATTTTGTATTCTGAGAAAGATCAAAAGAGGGTGGACACATGCACTAAGTTGAGATGCTTTCTCAGTCATACTTGCAGACTTCACTTGGGTATGCAATGACCATTCTAGCTCTAGAGTGTGGTGGATTGGTCATGGGAAGTGATGCTACATAGATGAAATTGATCGAGGAAGGATCAAGGAGGCCCTCCTCGAATTTTTCACCTATATAAATGCAATTCCACTATCTATAGTGAGGAAGCCATTATTACTATTATAATATAGGATTTTATGTCTAGTTTAGATTGAGGTTCAAACTTCTTCTGACATCTGGATTGATATGAAGGTTCTAGTTATGAACAATTGTATCTGCTAATATTCGAGAAACGATTATGGCCCCCATATCTATATAGGTGGATATTATGGCCCCCATATCTCTATATTTGGAGATTCAAAATATGACAGAAACAAAAACAAGAAAGATGAAATTGCAGAAAAACATTGTTCATGATGTTAAGTTTCATGGAAACTTGTCACAGAGAATATAACTAGTAGAAAACTCACATAAAGCTTGCAAGAGAAGAGAGAGAGAGAAAAGATTAAGAGAAAGAATGAATTGTATTATTTCACATGAATAATGAGTAATACAGGCATATAGGTAGTCCAAGAAAAGAAATGCACCAATCTTAGGGAGTACATGTGCCAATCTCATGGACTACATGTACCATGCACCATAGGAGCGACCTAAAGGAGACATGGATACTAACGAGAGTCAACTGCTAGCTAGTATCAGTTAACTATTTAAGAGGAAATAGTTTAACTGAGTGACAAGTGTGGAGACCAAGAATAATGCATTCATGCAAATAAAGTGTGCCCTTGTGCCCTAAAATATAGGAAATGGATGCATGAGTGGTCTTCCACTAGTCAACTGAGATCAATTTTGACTAAACTAAAATCCAAACTGAAGTGACAATGCGCCCTACCTTTTAGGAATCACCTTGATTTTAGGAAATATCCTAAAACATATGAGACCCTATCAGTGACTAGAAAACCCTAAAAAATAGGGAAAATGACTACTAGGTGAGTGCGTAAGTTTGTAATATGTCCAACACATGCTTGACAAATATTGAGAGCTATCATTAGGAAAGATATGGCAAGGGATTGGTTCTTGGAATTGATTCAACATATTCATTGTTCTTTAAAATTTGATCAAATTTAGTTTATTTCTCCCCAACTAATGTAGAACACTCACTTATATTCATCCCTAATGTCATTGTGTGATTTCAAATTTCACAATTTCCATCATTTGGTCTTTGCATGCAAGCTGCACTAATGAAAATATCATTCAAAAAAAATATCTAGTCAAATTCCATTCAATCGAGATCAACCAAAGTAAATGTTTGTTACTATTACAAATAAAAAGAATAAAATTTTATTCATATGTATGCATTCATCTGCTAGCATGACTAAATTCCATTCAATATTACTTAAAAAATGGATTCTATGGATAAAGACTGCGCATCCTTTTGGATTTTTTCTATAGTATTTCCAAATATATCACCTTTTTGTTCTGTGTGTAAGCTCAAGACCATATTTCAGGTTACATGT
>JASDQU010244006.1:23961-38624 GCA_032191745.1 Picea mariana | reverse complement strand
ACACAAAAGGATTCCAAGAAAGAAAAAGTCCCAAAGACCAAAAATAAGGATGAAGTATTATTGAGTGCCACATGTTCAGGGGGAGTAGCCCCAAAGAACAGAGTTACCTTTCTTCATTAAACTCAGGGGGAGAATCCCTACCCTTTTCCCTTGATTTCAAAGGGGTAGAGAAATTGGGATCATGATGATAGGGGGAGCATGAGTGTTGCCATCAATGAAAAAGGTGAATATTGTTGGAAGATTGGTTGTTGTCATTGATGTCAACCCTAGTCATTGGTTTTGGAATGCAATATTGATGAAGGTATTTGGACATGAAGAACAATGTACATGAAAAAACAAAACCCATGGATGGATAGTATACATCATGTTGTTTCTGGTGGTAGGTGGCATGTCACGTGGATCCTCATGGTTGAGGAGAAATGAAATTTTGAAGATGACAAAGTGAATTGAAGAAGGAAGCACATGTAGGCCCTAAAGATAATTAAAGAAAACAATTACAAAATAAGAAAGTGTCAGGTCATCCCTAATGTTAAAATGAAGTGACATAAATGGTATAAATAAATATCATTATACATTCATTTGATACACAAGTCGAATTTTTGAGGAAATCAGAAGTAAAGAAGGCCGGATTTCAAGGGAGGATGAATTCTTTTGGTGATGTGTCCTAAGACATATAAAGGTACCCGTGGTAAAATTTTCATCTCTTGATTCATTATAATTATGGATATACACTCTATGGAAGATAGGGTTTTTGACCAGTCCTGAAGCTAGTCAATAAACAGGTGTTTCAGGTAAAATAGTCATAACTTCTTCATAGAGAATCCAAATGAAGCGGGACCAATTTCATTGGAAAGAGTACAGACTTTAGTTTCTTATGTGCGAGTTTCAAAATCTGATGTTAAATATTGAGCACGGGGCATTCTGTACAAGTTTTCTCTCTTGAATAAACCAAAATTGAATAAAGTCTACCATTATTTCTATAACTTGTTTTTGGGGAGGATTCAAGGAGTGAAAATTGGAGGAGTTTCAGAGAATACATTGAGTAATATTATCTACCAGATCATATTATTCCAAGAATTGAATAATTACAGAAGTTGAATAAGTCTCAGGAAGCATTATCAGTCTCTATGTGATGGTTGGTTGATGGTGATGATTTAATGTAAAGTTTTATTATCTCTCATATATTCTTGGGTGGAAGGAAGGGGAAAGGATAGAGAGGTCAACCCTCTCTTGATATTGAAGGATTGTATCTTCCTCTTGGAGGTTTATTCCTCCCTTTATATTTGGAAGATGTAGCTACCTTTGGAAGTCATTACTTCCCTTGACCAATAACTATTGATTATTTCTCATATAGTGTGCATGGTGTATTGTGGTGTATTGATGTAACTCTTATACTATTTTTCATTTCTCATTGGATATAATTGAATGGTTTAAGCATAAGCTGAAAAAGTTTTTAAATTGTACTTGATACTGATTCACCCCCCTCTCAGTATCAACAGTACATTGGATCTGTTTCCACCCTTACCTTCATTCATCTGTGGGTAAAGTAAATGTGGTGTGTTGAGAAGCCCATATCGGTTGGCAACCATAAATGGATAGCGTCACTCAACTGCAGTCTTGTTCATAGAATACTGTGTATTATCATTATTATCATTATGTCACATAGTTTTGGGTTTGATTGGTATAATCCAATGTTTGACATATATTTATATGATGTAAATGTAAGTCTTTGTCTATTATACATTCTCAAATGGAAAAGCTAAAGCGTGACAAATTTTATATATACATGTTGATATATGCAAAACTAAAGTTGTTGATATACAACCAAAGCGTGACACTATGGTTGAACACTTTAGTTTTTCATATATATAATATGTATATATGAAAAAGCATATGATATGTATATATGCAAAAGTTAAAGCATAGAAAATATCTTTACACCGATACGTATACACCTATTGACAATGGCCAAAATTAATGAGCTTTTAATTACAAAAGGGATTTCAGTGGACATGATTTGATATGCTATGAATATTCTTAGTTGTCACAATAAATGAAGGGTTGTGATTTCAACCATTAACTTCCTTTCATGAAAAACCATGATTGTTAGTCATTAAAAGGGGTGATTAGCATAATAATGAGCCATCTACCTAGTTTAATAATTTCTCTTGACAGTTTTACTGTGAGTAAGGCACATTTAGGATTTTTACTGCATATTTATATGGTTTTTACGTTCAACACAAGCTTATGAAATGCTTGTGATATGCATAGGTGTATCTACCCCAAAATTGATCCAATAATGCTAATCGTAATGATCAAGATCTTTATTGGATGAGTGGGGAGCGTTTGCTCCACCCCTTCATGTGTTTTTAAAAATGATGCCCCATGTACATGGATAATTTAAAATAATGTGTGCCTTGTTATTTTAATCCTTTCTCTTCCTCACCCAGTTATTTTGAGAACACTAAGGGAGAGCTGGACCCAACAATCTAAACCCAACTGCAAAGAAAGTGCAGGTGTGCTCTATCATAGCTAGTGTGAGTTGAATTTACCTCTATATTGCTTCCATTTTGGGGAGGTTAGATATCTAGGTTAGGAATCCCATGAGAAACAAAATATCGTCCCACTTTGGTCATGGCTCACCAAATGCGAAGCCATATATTTACTATAGAAGATGTCAACCTAGTATTGCAGTTTGATTTCAATGTGGTAAATACTCTGATTGTTTGGATCATTCTGATAAATTCATTACCTTTGTTTAAGGTTTTAAATATTTTTAAATTAAATTATGTTTCATTAGGTTTTGAAATCATCTCTGACGTCTATGGTTGGATTCTTTGATGAGTATCTTCACATGCATTGTTGTAATGATGTTCTATGCATGGGAAGTTGAGCCCCAATCCAAGGGAGGGTGTTGTGCAAGACGAGGTGATTATTAAATTATTGTTTTTTAAATTATTTATACAGATTATTAATATTTTGATTAGACATGTGTTGGTGGTTATCATCATTTTCAGAAATCTTATCTAGCCCTTTACTATGACCTTTTAGCTATGTAGGTTTCGACAGAATTGGAAGATTTGTCATCGTGGAGCTTTGATGCACGATGAAATCGATCTCGTGGTGGTGAATGATACATTTATTACTATCGATTGCATGGTGCCTATGGTGTTTCTTCACATTATTGTCTAAAACCATAATCTTGAGGGATAATATTAAACTAAACCTCACCCTACATCTAATGTCGAACCCTATCTGCTTCCATCTATTAGAGTCGACAGTTTACATAATGTGCGTAGAAAAATAACAATAAAATATAGATATTGCAAGTGGATTTTTGAATTAGGAGCATAGATTTGAAATTGTCTCCAACATGAATGGTTGGTTGCTTTGATGAAAAGATTTGCACGCATTGTCGTAATGGTGATTATTGATATCTTTTATTATTTTTAAAATTATTGTTTTTAAATTATTATATATAGATTATTGATATCTTGAGCAACTCCAACAATTAAGAAGATCAAAATCGATATCATTGGTAATTACTTTGACATGTATTGGTGGTTCTTATTGTTGATCATTTCAAAAAAATTATTTAGCCCTTTACTATGACCTTTTCGATGTGTATGTTTCGGTAGAATTGGAAGATTAATGATTCTCCTTGTTTTTGTTTTAAAACCCCAATCTTTAGGGAGAATATTAAACTAAACCTTAATATTATATCTAATGTCGAAGCCTATTGGCATATATCAGCAACCTTTTTATGTGGTATATTATATACAACAACAAACAAGGTTGTATATACATTGTTATATTCATATGTTTGTTATAAAGTGGGAAAATGTTGATATCTTGATCTATGATTACATATAAATTTAACACAATTTAATAATTTTTATTTAAAATTTATTAATTTTTTTTCCAAGGAAAAAATATGTAATTTTATTAAAGGAAATAAAATTACATATGTATATGCCTTAACTTTCCTATAGCATTTCTGATTCCTATGGAATATGCAATATGATTTTCAAAATTTACAAAAAAATGAGGCCTTCCTGATTTGGATTTTATGAGCAGAATGAAATGACTACATATTAATAATAGGTACTTAACAAAAAATAACAGAGATACAGTAAAATTGGTTTTCTATTCAATAAGGAAATAAGCAGAAACTGTAAAATGGAGTAGAAAACAAGCTTGTTAAAATGGTGGAGGCTTATCTCTGAGAAGAGATGTGACGATTGTGCTCATTCGCAAGAAGATGATTACAATGGGGCTCTAAAGGCCTTTTTACAATAATCAAGAATGCCAAAATCCCCAGACATTCAAAAACCTAACCTTAGGAGATGAAGCGCCAAAATTCATGTGGGCCCCGTTTGGGTAAGTTAGTACATCAACTTCCCGGGGTCGTAACTTTTGCATACGATCTTCGTTTTAGGCACATGATAGCCCATTCGAAAGGTATCGTCAAAGAGATTCATTTTGGGGGAAACATATAAGAAACTTCCATGTTGCTACCTGGCTTCCCAAAAAACATCGTTTAGGGCCTCAAAACAACTCTGGAAGTTTCAAGGCTCGAAAAACTGCTAAAAATAGTAAATTACCAAAATTGCAAGAAAATTGTTTTGAGCCAGTTAGAAAAGGTGGGTGGCCATCGATATCCACCTGGATCAATTGACCCTCCTTACGAAGAAATGGTATCCATTACGTTGAGTTCCCCCATCAAATGAGGAAATTTCTGTTGAACTTGGCCCTGGGTGAGTGTTGCCTTGGTGCAGGAGCTGCCCTACTTTGACGACTCAATAAAGATGGATCCTTTGCTGTCGAGTGCCCTTGATCTATGTGTCCACAATCTGATCATTGGATGACTATTGTATGCAGTCAGGGTTGATCTATGTTGGTGTTAGTTGTTTTTCTACTTCTAAGGTGTCCAATAATGGTGGGAAATAAGGGCGAAGAAGATCCATGTTGAACACTAGCCGCAAGCCAAGAAAAGGAGGAATGTTGAGCTCAAAAGAATTATCCCCCATGGCCTTGGTGATGGTGTACGACCCATAATAGAGTGGGAAAATATTTTGATGGGGTCCCATAAGGCGTTCTTTCTGCAAGTGCAACCAAACTTTGTCACCCACCTGAAACTTATGTGGCACCCAATGTTGATCATGGCACTGCTTGTACTTGTCATTGGACTTCTGTAGGATATCCTAAACCTGTTGGAAGATGTGATGGATCCACTCAATGAATAGAGTGTCTTTGTTAGCTTCAGTTGGAGCAGGAGATGATTCGATCGAGGCGACCAAAAGGGGAAGTGCAACATCTATGGGACCCAATGGCTGGAATCCCAACCTCACCTGAAAGGGGCTGTGGCCGGTTGAGCTATGCAGGGCTCGATTGTAGCTATGATGGACATAGGGAAGGCTCTAATCCCATGTGTGAGGGTTCTTGGAATTATACATGCGAAGGATATGCACAATCATTCAATTTATGACCTCAGTTTGTCAATCTTTCTAGGGGTGGAAGGCCATGGATTTAGTGAGCTTAGTGTCTAGCAGTGACTAGAGGCTCGACCAAAATGTGTTGAGAAATAGACTGTCCCGATCTGAGACAATGGTTTGTGGGATTCCAAAATGTACCCAGACTCTTTCAAAGAAGATCTTGGCAGTGGCCTCTGTTGTGATACTCTTCTTGCAGGCAATCAAAATCTCCATCTTAGAAAAGCGATCAACAACCACAAAAACACCGTCATTTCCCCACTTGGTGGATGGGAGGCCTGACATGTAGTCCATTGATATGGATTCCCATGGCCTGTCAGGAATAGGAAGAGGGTTGTAGAGGCCCTGTTTCTTAGTGGTCAGTTTGGCAGTCGCACAGGCAGTGCAGGACCTAATATACTTGTTGACCTCCTGTCGAAGTTTCAACCAGTAGAAATGTTTATGTAGCATCGCCACTGTCTTTTCGACATCGAAGTGTCCTACCACCCGAATATAGTGGGCTTCCCAGATCATCTTCACTCACTCGCTTGATGGAACACATATATGGACCAGATGACACAACAACCCATCCTGAATATGGAAATTATCGACAACTGTGTTTGCACCCAACATTTGGTAGGTGGTGGCAAAGTCTAGATCTGTCTCATAGAGTTGGGGCCATCCAAAGGTCTCATGGCCGCAAGATTCTAGCACTGTGGTGAGTGTCGAGACTAGCGGTCTGATGAGTCAATCAATGACACAATTGGTGCTTCCTGTTTTATACTTCATTTTGAGGTGGAATTCCTGCAAGTATGTGGACCACTTTTGATGGCGGTCATGCTGCAATTTTCCTTATGTCTGCATGAATTGAAATGGATTATGATCAGTATGGATGATTGTCTCCTTCCTAAGAATGTAATGTCTCCACTGGCGACAGGCTTGCATAATGGAGTACATTTATTTGTCATAAGTAGGGTACTTACATACAACATCTGATAGTTTCTAACTATGATATGCCATAGGGTGGCCATGCTGAGTGAGAATGATGCCCACAACATAGTCTGAGGCATATATCTCTATCTCAAATGGTTTTTGTAGGTCTGGTAGTGAAAGTATGGGGACTGATTACAATAATTTCTTCAAATCATCAAAATCTTGTTGTTGGTACTGACCCCATGCAAATTTTTCCTTACCACCACCCCAGGTTATTCGGCTGAGGGCCCATGCAATATGGGAGAATCCCATCATGAACCTGTGGTAGAAATTGGCAAGGCCCAAGAAGCTCTGAAGCTCAGTGAGTGTGGTTGGGGATGGCCAGTCACATATGACTTGGATCTTGGCTAGATCCACATGTACGCCATGTTGATCAATGATGTAGCCCAGGTAATGGACCCTATCCATGTCGAGGGAGAATTTTTCCAAGTTGGAATATAGCTTGTGTTGCCGCAAGGTGTGAAGAACCTGCTGAATATGTTGCAAGTGTTCGTCCCAAGTCTTGTTGTAAATGTGAATGCCATCTAGATACACCACTACAAAAGTATTGGTGAATCGTCACATGATATCATCCATAATCCTCATGAAAATGGCTAGAGAATTTATCAAACCAAAGGGCATGACCAACCATTCAAAAAGGCCTTCCTTTGACTTGAAGGTGGTCTTCCATACATGTGTCTCTTCTATCAGGACCTAGTGGTAGCCAGAATTCAGATCAATATTGCTAAAGTATTTGGTCCCCATAAGTTGATCAAGGAGGTCATCGATTCGAGGAATCGGGTACCAGTTTCTAACTGTGATTTTATTCAGAGCCCGATAACTAATGCAGAGTCGCCAGGTTCCATATTTCTTATGTACCATCACGATTAGGCTCCCACAAGGTGATGATCTAGGATGGATGTGTGCCTTATGGAGAAGTTCTTGGATCTTTTGCTTGATCTCCTCATTCTCTAACAGAGAGCAATGATAGAGTGTCCCGTCAAGCATCGATGTGTTGGGGGTCAGATCAATGGGGTGCTTGACCTGGTAGTGTAGAGGTACCCTAGTAGGTGAGGAGAAGATATCTGAGTATTCTTACACTACTTTATCTACTTGCTTCTGTTGTGTGGAGAGGTCGGCCACAGAGACCCTGGATGTGGTTGTGATCTTCCGCTCATTCTGAGAGTGAATCATGAAGAAGACAAACTTCCTTGTGTGAGAGATGATCTTACTGCATTACTTAGCAAATATCAACAAAATAGCATTAGGTGGGACTGCATCGGGTATCCTGTTTCTTGTTCAAAGTAATAATAACACTATGAGGCCTAGACTCATATACAACATGAAATTTCCATAAATAAGTTTGGCCCCAAAGAAAATCACAAACTTTGAGAGGAGAAACATCACACAATACCTCATCTTTGAAGGGCTTGATGTCGTACAACAGTCGACACTGTTGTCTGATGCGGAGATTGCTTCCTTGGTGAATCCATCCAATGGTGTAGGGATATGGGTGCGGTGTTGTCGACATGGCCAACCGCTTGATGACCTCTGCTAAGATGAGGTTCTTATGTCTACTGCTATCAATGATGAGGTGCAGCAGGATGTCCTTTACCCACATCTGTGAATGAAAGAGGTGCTCTCCTTCTTCTAGCTCGTCTGGTTCACCAAGCTGGAGCTTGGTGGTAGAAACAATAGCACTCGGTTTTGCATCAATAATATATCTTATCCTTTCTGGTTCTGACTCAGAGTCAGAACCCGCATCTGATTCAGAGGATTTCACCTCAGCCACTAGCAACTTCTTTGAGCGGCATCCAACAATGTTATGCCAAGCTCTCTTATGGAGGTCACACCGCTTCCTAGTGTCTTTCTTTGTCTTTCTGGTGTCCTTATTTTCTTGTGGCTTGGACTGGTTGTCATGATACTGTCCATATTTTCTTTTGGCTTGGACTAGTTGTCATTATACTGTCCATATTTTTTCTGTCCTTTGTTCTGTGGGTTGGGGCTACCCTTTCCTAGCTTTTGTTGTGAGGGGTTCCTAGGCCGAAATTGTTGTGTCTTTTTTTTGAGCTTCTACTCGATTTTGGCAGCATATTGGTAGGCCATGCCCAAAGATGAGATGTTCAGAAATTCTATTTCAGTCTGAATTTATGTATGAAGAGCACCATGATACTTGAGCACCATATGTCGCTCTGAATCTTTGATACCCAACTTGGTGCACAAGATATGGAAGATATTTGTGAAATATGGCACTGCTTGGTCTCTTTCTTGCCGCAGTGTGGTCCATTTGGTGTACAAGTCATCATAAATCACGACAGGGTAGTATTGTTTCTTAGTAGCATCCCTGAACCATTCCCAAGTGGTCGTGACTATAAATAATGAGGGTTCCTTTGTTTCCTTTTGCTCACAGAAAGTTTCACACCAATCTTTGACATGAGGAACGACTTTGACGAGCGTAAAAGTAATCTTTTCTCTATTCAAAAAGTTGTGGACAGGAAAATAAGCTTCTAATAGATTCAACCAATTGTCTATGACATCTGTGTCTATCTGACCTTCAAATATAAGAATATCTAAGTTTATTTGTACCATGAAGGGGGTGGCGCTTCCACTCGAAGAAGATGTGTCGTCTGTTGGTAGTCACCGAAGGATTTGCATGAAACTATCCATCATCTCGTTCCTCTGTTACATGAGGGATTTCTCAAGCAACATTTTGAAAGGATCTCCTATCCCATCATATTTATTTTCTCCTACCATGAGAGGTCACTTGGGCGTGAAAGATATTTCTTCCTCAAGAGAAACAAGCTCGAGACCCAACTCTTTGTACCCCGACCTCGTTGGGGACATGCATTAAGACAACAAGGAGTAAACTTCTCTGATACCATTGATCCAGATTTTATGAGAAAAACAAAATGACTACATATTATTAACAGTTTCTTAACACAAAATAACTGAGATACAGTAAAACTGGTTTTCTATTCAATAAGGAAATAAGCTGAAACTATAAAATGCAGCGGAAAACAAGTTTGTTGGAATGGTGGCAGCTTATCTCTGAGAAGAGATGTGATGGTTTTGCTCATTCGCAAAAAGATGATTACAATGAGGCTCTGAAGGCCCTTTTACAATAATCAAGAATGTCAAAAACCCTAGACATCCAAAAACCTAAACCTAGGAGATGAAGCACCAAAAGTCATGTGGGCCCCGTTTGGGTAAGTTAGTACATCAACTTCCAGGGGTCGTAACTTTTGCATACGATCTCCGTTTTAGGTGCATGATAGCCCGTTGGAAAGGTATCATTGAGGAGATTAATTTTGAGGGAAAAATTAAATAAACTCCCATGTTTCTACCCATTTTCCAAAAACACATCGTTTAGGGCCTCAAAATGGCTTTAGAAGTTTCAAGACCCGAAAAACTACTAAAAATAGTAAATTACCAAATTTGCTAGAAAATTGTTTTGAGCCAGTTGGGAAAGGTGGGTGGCCATAGATATCCACCTGGATCACTTCCTAAGAAGACAATAATTTTGTGTAATACCTGATCCAAACATATCCATAGGAGCTTATATTATCCTGATATTCATTTTGAAGGCCTAACTGAGTCTGATTTTCATATACATTACAAAAAGAAGAAAAAATGATTTTTAATCAGATGTTGGCCCAAGGGTTGTGAATATGTTCTTGGGGGCCATTCATGCCTTATTATTTGATTTTCTAGCATCCTTTGTCCAGTTCCAAGCCATCCTTTGAGAGTTGTTCCACTTTTTGGCTGTAATTCTTGTAAACATATGAGAATATAATATGAGTGAACCTTGCAAAGAGCGTCTTTATTTCCTACAAAAGTGAAACCAAAGTGTATTCATGTAAAATGCGTGTTCCTTTCATAAGTTGGATGACAAATAAGGAGTCATTAAATATGTTCAAATGGTTGATTTTTTTTTCCATGGCTAAGAGAAGAATAATATAAAGAGCCATGAGCTCACTGAAATTATTTGTGGCCTCGCCTAATCCAACACAGAAGGAAAAAATTTGGTTTTGATAAACATGAATGATCCAGGTGGATATTGGTGGCCACACACCTTTTCCAACTGGCTCAAAACAAATTTCTGGCAATTTTGGCAATTTACTATTTTTAGCAGTTTTAACTTCCGGGGCCATTTTGAGGGCCTAAATAAAGGTTTTTTGGGATCAAGATTATCAATGATATCCAAAGGAATTATGGATCCCTTAAAAATAATCTCCTCAACGATACCTTTCCAATGGGCTATCATACGCCTAAAACAGAGATCGTATGCAAAAGTTACGACCCCGAGACGTTGATGTACTAACTTACCCAAACGGGGCCCACATGACTTTTGGCGCTTCATCTCCTAGGGTTAGGTTTTTGGATATCTATGGTTTTTGGCATTTTTTTTTATTGTAAAAAGGCCTTCAGAGCCTCATTGCAATAATCTTCTTGCGAATGCGAGTAGCCCTCACATCTCTTCTTAGAGATAAGCTGCAACCATTCTAGCGAGTCTTTCACTCTGTATTTTTACAGTCTCTATACATTCCTTTCATTAATAGAAATCATGTATTACTGTATATTTGTGTTTATGGTTGCATCTCTAATACATTTATGTTATATTATTGAATATGTGTGATATCTCTATGCATTTCTTTATTATATCTCCACTCTCATTTCATGCCAAAAATAATTTGGATTAGTGATATCATAACAGGTTGCTCTTGATTGTTTTTCAGTGCATGTCCCTGACGAGGTCCAAGTATAGCAAGTTGGGTCTTGATCTTTTCTCTCTTGAGGACAATATCTCTCACACACCCAAGAAACCCTTAATGGCGGAAGAAAATAAAAATGATGGAGCAGACGATCCTATCAGTTTGTTGCTTGAGCAAGCTCTCACGTGACAAAGGGAAGAAATGATGGAGAAATTTTCCCACATCCTTCAATGCATGTCGATAGCAACAAGCGCATCTTCATCAAATTACCACTTTGGAAGCACCTATCCTTTCAAGGTACAGATTAATTTTGATATTCTTGTATTTGAAGGTTAGATAGATGCAGATGCCCTAGACAAATGGTTAAATATGTTAGAAGGTTATTTCTCTATTCATAATTTTTCTAACCGGGAAAAGATCACCTTTGCACTCCTTAAATCTCTCCCCCATGTCAAACATTGGTGGGAAACTTACTAGGAGAAAATTTCCACAGAGGAGTCTGTAATATATGGGATCGAGCCCACTTGGGATTTTTTTTGTGGACGCGGTTAAGGAATAGTATTACCCTGTTGGAAACTATGAGGACTAGTACATGAGATGGACCACACTACAGCAAGAGAGGGGACAAGAAATTTTGGAGTTCACCAATACCTTCCATACCTTACACACCAATATGGGTATCAAAGACTCCAAAATACCGTGGGGCTCTACACAGATACATCCAAACTGAAATGGATTTTCTGGATATCTCATCACTCAGTCCTGGTTATCGATATGCTATTAAAATAAAGAAAAAATTTAAGCACCAAAAAAAACGGGAGTTCGGGTCTGCAAATCTGCAACAACCAAAGTATGACAAAGACGACCCTAACAAACAGTTTCCTGAAAACCATTCCAAGCCAGAGGAAAAGAAGGGTCACGGGAAGAAAAAGAAGGACACCAGAAAATGGTGTGATTTCCACAAAATCTCTTGGCACAACACCGATGAATGTCGCTCAAAACAGTCATTGGTTGTCAATATCAAAGACAAGGAGCCGAACCCTGATTCAAAATTTGATTCTGAAAATAATGGTAAAAGACAGATCATTGACACAGACCCCACTGCTATTGTCACAACCACAACAATTCAACCAGAAGAACCAACATATCCTGAAGAGAGGGAGCACCTTTTTCATTCACAGATGTGGGTGAAGGGGACCCCGCTTCATTTTATTGTTGATAGTGGAAGCCAGAAGAACCTCATCTCAATAGAGGTCATTAAATAGTTGGGATTGTCGACAACACCACACCCGCATCCATACAACATCGGGTGACTTTGCCAAGGATGAGATCTTCATGTCAGCCAGCATTGTCAATTTTCATATAGCATGCAACCCTTCAATGATGAGGTATTATGTGATTTTTCTTGACTGGATGTCTGTGATGTTCTCTTGGGCCAACCATATATGTGGAAGTGCCATGTTATTTATGAGTATCGACCCTATAGTGGCATTGTTTCTCTAGGGGGTCCTCTCTATAGAATACCATAGGTAGTTCCAACTATTGTTCCACCAAAAATGTGTCGCAAGGTAGTATCTCATACTACAAAATTCAGCTTCTTCACAATCTGTTCAAAATATGAACAAAAGGATATTGCAACCACTACAACCTCGGCCCAAGAACCTTCTATCCAACATAAGCAGTTCTACAAGATTATAGAAAAGTGTAAATATTCCTTCTGTACAAAATAATCTCATGTATCCATACTGGTTAAAAAGGTCCAACCCTTCCAACCACATGCTTTTGATAGCCTTCCACAAACCAAGCAATGCGACGTCTCTAGCAAGGCAAACAGATTACCAAGATTCAGATTCAATAGACAATTTTTCCTCTCCCCCGGGAACTCAATGAAATGGAGACCATTTCTTCCTAAGGAGGGGGGATTGATCCAAGTGGATATCAATGGCCACCCACCTTTTCCAACTAGCTCAAAATAGTTTTCTGACAATTTTGGCAATTTACTATTTTTAGCAGATTTAACTTTGGGGCCATTTTGAGGGCCTAAATGAAGGTTTTTCGGGATAAATATTCTCAATAATATCCAAAGGAATGAATGGAATAAAATGAATCTCCTCGATGATACCTTTCCAACAGGCTATCATACACCTAAAACAAAGATCATATGAAAACGTTACGACCCTGAGAAGTTGATGTACTAGCTTACCCAAATGGGGCCCACATGACTTTTGGCGCTTCATCTCCTAGGGTTAGGTTTTTGGATGTCTATGGATTTTGGAATTCCTGTTTGTTGTAAAAATGCATTCAGAGCCTCATTGTAATCATCTTCTTGCGAATGCGAGTAGCTGTCACATCTCTTCTCAAAGATAAGCTGTCACCATTCTAGCGAGTGTTTCACTCTGTATTTTTACAGTCTTTGTACATTTCTTTCATTAATATAAATCATGTATTACCGCATATCTGTGTTTATGGTTGCATATCTGAAACATTTATGTTATATTATTGAATATCTGTGATATCTCTGTGCATTTCTTTATTATATCTCCGCTCTCATTTCTTGCCAAAAATAATCTGGATCAATGGTATTAGAGCAGGCTGCTCTTGATCGTTTTTTAGTGCATGTCCCCGATGAGGTCTGAGTATAGCAAGTTGGGTCTTGAGATTGTATCTCTTGAGTAAAATCGCTCTCACACACCCAAGAAACCCTCAATGGTGTAATAAAATAAAAATGATGGAGCAAACAATTTTATCAGTATGTTGCTTGAGCAATCTCTCATGCGAGAGAGGGACGAAATGATGGAGAATTTTTCCCACATCCTTCAATGCCTGCTGATAGCAACAGGTGCATCTTCACCAAAAAACCACTTTGGAAGCACCTCTCCTTTCAAGGTACAAGTTAATTTTTATATTCTTGTATTTGAAGGTAAGATAGATGCAGATTCCCTAGATAAATGGTTAAATCTGTTAGAAGGTTATTTCTCTGTTCATAATTTTTTTGACAGGGAAAATATCACCTTCACACTCCTTAAATCTCTCCCCCATGTCAAACATTGGTGGGAAACTTACTGGGATAAAATTTCCATAGAGGAGTCTGGAATATATGGGTTGAGCCCACTTGGGATTTTTTTGTGGACGCGGTTAAGGAATGATATTACCCTGTTGGAAACTATGAGGACTAGTACATGAGATGGACCACACTACGACAAGAGAGGGGCCAAGAAATTCTAGAGTTCACCAATACCTTCCATACCTTGCGAACCAAGCTGGGTATCAAAGACTTCAAATGACATTTGGTTCTAAAATAATGTGGGGCTCTACACAGATACATCCAAACTGAAATGGATTTTCTGGATATCTCATCACTCAGTGCTACTTATCGATATGTTGTTAAAATTGAGAAGAAATTTAAGCACTAGAACAAATGAGAGTTTGGGTATGAAAATATGCAACAACCAAAGTATGAAAAAGATGGCCCTAACAAACAGGTTCTCGAAAACCAGTACAAGCCACA
>JASDQU010244006.1:2017-17022 GCA_032191745.1 Picea mariana | reverse complement strand
TGATTCTTGGTGTTGAGTAAGGTGAGGAAATTTTGTGTGGGAATGTTGAGAGGATGTTGATGCTTTGCAATGAAGTATGTGTTATGGAGGCCTTTTTATTTTCAAAAATGATTTTATTCTGGGAAATCCAAATTCTCTAAAAAATGATGAGAGGGAGAGCCTTGAACTCAATATTTAGATGACCAGACAACCAATTATTTATAGCTTCTACCATATTCAATCCATTCTAGAGTAGGGAGGGCCCAAGAGAGATACTAATCTCTTTCCAAACTGAATTTGTGAAGGGACAGTGAAGGAAGAGATGTATATTGGATTCTTCTGTAAACAAGTGTCACACATAAAAAATACTCACTTTGATAGTGTCGCAAGTGTCATCATTAGAAAGGTCGCAAGTGTCACATTTTTCTCACAAGTGTCGCATTTTGCTCACAAGTGTCGTAAGTGTCAGGGAAGCATACTACCATGATGCATATGTCGTGCCTATAAACGACATTAGGAGGACACTTGGCACATGTAAAACACTTGATTTGGAAGAGGAGGAAAGGTTAACTGGGCTCATGAACCTTTTTCCATCTGAAAACACTAAAAAAACTAAGTTTTTGGAGGGGAGCGCTCCCCTATAACTATCTCAGGAGTGCTAACGCCCCCCCATAAGCCATCAAGGAGCTTTATAGTGCTGCATCAGCCCTTTTGCAGGAGCACTCCCACCTTCAGGAGTGCTGGTGCTCCCCTATACACTACTAGGGAGTGCTACAGTGCTCTGATGGCCCTTTTGAGGGAGCGTTGCCTATTCTGGGCAGTAGTTAAGTTGTTGAGATGAATGGGGGAAGGATCCTTTCATTCTTGGAAGGCAGTTGGATTCGAATCCCTAGTCCAGCCATGATCTTAGGGAAGATCCTCAACTGAAGGAGGAAAATACTCAACTTCCCCAAGGATATCTCAAGTGGTTAAAGCCTCTCCAAGGCTATATAAGTAAGCTTTCTCATGGTGAAAGGAGGACTGGAAAGGGAGAATCACACCGAACTTACGATCTTATAAGTGGTGCTGGAACAGAGATATTTTGGAAGCAAGAGACCTATGATATCATAGGGAGCAATCGGTGAAGCTATCATCATTTAGATCGTGGATCTTTTGAGCAAGGGGTAGACAAGGAGAACTTGATGAAACTGTTGCAATCCATATACGGCTGTAAGCAATGTTTTTTCCTCATTAATATAATTTGCTTGGCCTGTTTCTTTCTAATTCGTGTTCAATCTCACATGAATTTGTCTCTTTAGTAGCTAGACCCATTTCAAACTAATCTTGATAGAGTAGGAAGTGGTCGTACTTTGTTTGTCTACAGGGCTTATCAAGGAACGAAATATTGGAGCTCAACTCGGAGCGTGCAAGGACAAACACCGGTAAAAGGTACTTCTTTTCTCCTTCCTTCTC
Source organism: Picea mariana (assembly GCA_032191745.1). Lineage (NCBI taxonomy): Eukaryota > Viridiplantae > Streptophyta > Pinopsida > Pinales > Pinaceae > Picea > Picea mariana. Next base: position 15,591 of record JASDQU010244006.1, on the reverse strand, counting down.
ACACACTAGTCCACCTAGATCTAAAAGGAAGTCAGTGACCATGATAAGCATGTTCTGTCTTAGAGTTAAGAGTCTAGCTCTTTGAGGAGATCTACCTGTCCGCAGGGAGATTTTCCTTCAACAACAAGTAGAGGACACATCAACTTGGGCCTATCAAGGAATGCTTATGTAGGTTCTCCCAAGTAGGGGCCTTGTTTTTTAGAAGGAACTATATGAAAGGATTAATTTTGGGGGTCATTTAAATTTCCAAAGAATATTACCCCACCAAGGAGGGGGCTCTTGTTTAGTGGCCTGCATCAGTGAAATATATCCCTGTTTTGGAGAATCTTTTGTTGTTGGGTTGAAGGACCAGATAAGTTGGTATTCTTGATCAGTAAGTCCGACGAAAGAATTTTCCATAAAGTTGATATATCCTTGCCAGGTCTACAAGGAGTATGCTTCTAGATTTAAATCTTCTCCCGAGATCCATCTTGTGTTTGTTGTGATGAAATATTTGTGCCCAATTTGATTTAGATAAAAGAAGCCTCACTGATTTAGTGATAGGACAATCTCCTCCAGAAGTAAATGTTTGTTGGAACATCCGATCCATGGATCCTTCCCAATTATCACTTTGGATTCATCCCTGATCTTCCATATTAGCCAATCTCCTATTGTATGAAAGGAGTTTATGATGGCTTTCCAAATGATAGTTCCTTTTTTGGTGGATTTATTTGGAGATATGATCCATTCTAGAATAGAATGATGGGGAGAGTATTTTTCTTTTATTATTATGTGTCACAATCCATTCCCTTCAATCAGTCTCCAAGAGTTTTTTGTTTCCATGGATTTTGCAAAGGTAAAAATGTCCTTTAAACCCCATCCACGATTTCCTTTTGGCTTTGAGATATGATTCTTTGAATCCAGTACTAGGGATTGGGCGTCTTCTTTCCCTTCCCATAGGAAGTGTAGGGATTTTTTAGAAATTTTGTGCAATACTCCTTTTGGCACCTAGGAAAGAGAGGTCCAGTATACTGTAATTGATTATATAACATATTTTAGGAGTACCAACCTTCCAGATCTGGGGTCCATCTATTATACCAGAAAATAAACCTCTTTTCATTTTTTTCTAAGAGCCAAGCCCAATCTGTTTTCTTGTAATATAATGCATTGAGTGTCAATTCATGGTACCTAAGGCCCTTTGTTTGATCCTTTAATTATTGATATAGATTATTTTCAAAGTGAAGTGAAGGCAAAAATATAATAAGTATACACATATATATTTCTAGAAACACATAGATACAATAATGCACAATTTTTATTAATGAAAGAAATGTACAAAAATTGTAAAATTACAGAGTGAATGAACTCACTAGAATGGTGGAAATGCATTTTTTAGAAGAGATGTGATGACTACGTTGATTCATAAGAATATGATGATATTTAAAATGACACTCAAAAGGCCTTTTTAACATAAATAAAATCCAAAACCATAACCCCAGAAGATGAAACACCAAAAGGTTTGTGGGACTCGATGGGGGTAGTTGATGCGTCAACTTACTGAGGGTGTAACTTTTGCATATGATCTTCATTTGGGGTTTTATATACCTCATCGAAAAGGTCTAGTCGAGGAGTAAATATTTCGTCTGGCCGCATATACCTTTAGTTATATATTAGGGATTGTCGAGCCCAAAAAATTTCATTTAGGGCCTCAAAACAACCTCGAACGTTTAGGACCTGAAAAAAACCGTAGAAAAGATGCCTAGGTGGAAAAGAGTGTTTTGAGATAGTGGAATAGGTGGGTGGCTACCGATTTACACCTGGATAATTCTTCCCTCCTTAGGAAGAAATGGTCCCCGTTGCATCAATTTCACGTGGAATATGGGGAAGATTTTGTTGAATACGAATCGTGGTGAATTGCTTTCCTTGTTGAAGAAGTTGTCTTTCTTAGCTTGTTGAAGAACCAACTTCTATTATCGTGATCACAACAATCCAACCAGAAGAAATAGAGGATCCTTCAACAAATGATGAGAGGGAGAGCCTTGAACTCAATATTTTGATGACCAGACAACCAAGTTTTTAGAGCTTCCGCCATATTCGATCCATTCTAGAGTAGCAAGGGCCCAAGAGAGATACTAATATCTTTCCAAACTGAAGTTGTGAAGGGAAAGTGAAGGAAGAGATGTATATTGGATTCTTATGTAAAAAATCAGAGGACACATCGACTTGGACATGCCAAGGAATGCTTATGTAGGTTCTCCCAAGTAGGGGCCTTGTTTTTTAGAAAGAGCCACAGGAAAAGGATTAATTTTGGGGGGCATTTGAATTTTTAAAGAATATTACCCCACCAAGGAGGGCAGTCTTGTTCAGTGGCCTGCATCAGTGAAATATATCCCTGTTTTGGAGAATATTTTGTTGTTGGATTGAAGAACTAGATAAGTTGGTCTTCTTGATCAGTAAGTCTGATGAAATAATTTTCCATAAAGTTGATATATCCTTGTCAGGTCTGCAAGGATTTTTCTTCTATATTTAAATCTTCTCACGAGATCCATCTTGTGTTTTTTGTGATGAAGTATTTGTTCCCAATTTGATTTAGATAAAATAAGCCTCGTTGATTTAGTGAAAGGACAATGTCCTCCAGAAGTAAGTGTTTGTTGGAACATCTGATCCATGGATCCTTCCCAATTATCACTTTGGAGTCGTCCTCAATCTTCCATATTAGCCAATATCCTATTGTGTGAAAGGAGTTTATGATGGCTTTCCAAATGATAGTTCCCTTTTTGGTGGATTTATTTGGAGATCTGATCCATTCCAGAATAGAATGATGGGGAAAGTATTTTTCTTTTATTATTATGTGCCACAATCCATTCCCTTCAATTAGAATCCAAGTTTTTTTGGTTTCTAGGGCTTTTGCAAAGGTAAAAATGCTCATTAAACTCCATCCATGATTTCCTTTTGGCTTTGAGATATGATACTTTGAATCCAATACTAGGGATTGGGAATCTTCTTTCCCTTCCCATAGGAAGTGTAGGGATTTTTTAGAAATTTTGTGTAGTACTCTTTTTGGCACCAAGGAAAGAGAGGTATGTAAGATAGTTGGCTTATTTTGATGGATAGTTGGTATGGATTGTTGGTTGTCATTGATTTCAACTATTGGAGACTGATATTGTAGATTGATGTCAACCCTTGGAGAAAGTACGGTAGCAAATTCCAATAGCACAAAGGTTTGGGTAAGGGACCCAAGTTTGTTTGATGTAAAGATGACTCATTATTGTCTTTTCATGGTTGATAATAAGTACAAATGAATGAAATCCAAAGTGGTCCCCTTATGGTGAAATCCATCACGGGAAGACACTTTGCGGATTGAGTTATTCTATAAGTATGGTAAGAGAACCCATGATTTTTTGTGGAATAATGAGATGAAGGTCAATGAATTTGTCAGTGAAACTATCCTATATTGATAGTTCTTGTCATACCATTTCTGGTGGTATGTGGAACGTCACATAACTCCTCACGGTTAGAGAGTTATGGCTATGAGAAGTTGGAGAACCCAGGTTTGGGTAATGGACCCAAGTTAGTTTGATGAATAACGATATGAGTTTTGATATATTTTTAGGTAATACTATTTTATATGGATAGTAAATTTCATTCCATTTCTGGTGGTTTTTTAAATTTCACATAACTCCTCACGGTTTGAGAGTTATGGCCTTACGAAGTTGGAGGACCCTCATATGTCATCTAGAAGCCCCAAAAGGTCAAAGTAGTCAAAGTGGTTTAAGAGATTTTAAAAGGTAAATAATAAAGTGAATTGATGAGTGTACTATAATTCAAAGTGAATACGAAATAAATTATTTGAATAATAAATTTAATGGAGAAATTAGAAGTGGGTTAACCCTAAAATAAGGAAAGTGGGCAAAGTGACCTAGAAGATGTTTTTAAGGAAGCTACTTAGAGAGTATAAATAAGAGGCAAGACTCTCTCATTTTAGATACACTTGAGAATATTGAATAACTATAGGTGTATGAGGTAACCAAACAAAGGATATATAATCTGAATTTATGAGGGAAGGTGAAGAAAAGAAGGTTGGAATTCAAAGAAGGATAAATTCTTTTGATGATGATTTCTAAGGTATGTTATTTATAGGTCATCTCACCATTTTCGCAATAACGTTTTTTCTAGAATTATTCAGACCATGAAATTTCTATGCCATTGAGGAAACATATCCAGGTATCTGTGGTAAAACATTTATCTTGTTGGTCATTGTATTTTTCGATTTACACTCTGTGGAAAATAGGGTTTGTGGCTAGTCCTGAAACTAGTCTAAAACAATTGTTTCGGGTAAAAACATCATAACTTCTTCATAACAGATCTAAATTGAGGAAGAATTTTTTTTTTGGTTAGAGTATAGTATTTAGTATGCTTTTTAAGAGTTTTATATTGATTCAATAAATGTTCCGTGCAGGGCATGCTCTACAAGGTCGCTCTCTAGAATAAGCCAAAATTCAGCAAGGTATGCCATTTTTTGCTATAACTCTTTTTATGAGAGGTTACAAGTAGTGAAACCTGGAGTAATTTCATAAAACACACTGAAGAACATTGTGTATCAGTTTCAAATCATTATTCATTACAGGAACAAAGTTTTGATTATTTCAAGTTAGGTTTGTTGACTAATCCAAAACTAGTCAGGTGAGACTAAAGAAAAGTTTGATAAAAATGCTAGTCTCTTATCGTTAAAGTTAAGGAAGGTTTGAAGGTATGTGATCATATAAACTAGGTCTATTACAGAGTTACAAATCATATTTGGATGATGAAATTGATGAAATATTTTGGTTAAGGTACATGTTGGGTACATGGTTGAGACAAGTAGTTGATGAGTTGGCACATACATGAGGTGTATAGTTGATGATTTTGGGAGATATTGATGATTCATAGTTGATGAGTAGTTGATGCATGATTGGTACATACTTGATACATGGTTGGAGGCGCTTGTTAGTAGTATTGTTGACACATGGTTTATGGATGATGTAGCATCCTTATATTATTAGAAGCACATATTGATCTTGATGATGATTATGAGTTTTGTGTTATACATGGTTGATGCACATCTTTGAGATTTGTCTTGGTGTCTGATCTTGGTGAGTATATCTGATTTGGTTGATAAAATTGATGAGACAGGTTGTTGTGATAGGTTTTTTTGACAAGTTGTTGTGACAGGTTATTTGTACAGGTTTGGTGCATGATTGATGCACTTTCTCATGGTACAGGTTGAGGTATAGGTTGGTGAATTGTTGATGCACTTGTTTATAGTACAGGTTGGTGCATGGTTGATGCACTTGTTTATGGTATAGGTTGATGACACGTTGATGCATGGTTCAGGTTATTGGTATAGGTTGCTTGGTACAGGTTGATTGGTACAAGTTTAAAGCAGTATATCTCATAGTTATAGTGTGACGGTGGTTCCATCATTCTACTTATACGTCAGGGCGGTTGGACGGGGCAAGGACAGGGGGTTGTATCCACCTTCCAGTTGTAGTCGAAGAACATAAGGGGTTGTAGCCTCCTTCTGGTTGTAGCTAGATAATTGGGGAGTTGGAGCTTCCCTTAGGTTGTAGCCTGAGAAAATAGGGGGTTGGAGCCTCCTTCCAGTTGCAGCTGGAAAACAAAGGAAGTTCGTGCTTCCTGTTATCTCCCAAAATAGCCCCGGCATTTTGGTTATCTTTAGGAGATAAGATCAGTTTTCGGTAGTTAAGAAGGTCATCAAATTGACTCGTTAACCGCCGAAAGCCGACCGTTTCAGTGGATTAGAGGCATATATCAGGATGCCCTTAACCACCGAAATCTTTCCCAATCAAAATTAAAATCCTCGTTCACGCCAAATGTCAACTACATGTCAAGAATCAGTTATTCAATATCCAGCTATTGAGTCAAAGCCATGAATCAAGCTATGGGTTAAGATTAAATCGACACATAAAGCTTCTTCCAAAGATTGACACATATGCAATCCATGCTCGGATGAAGGATTTATACAGCTGGAGTGATGTCGCATTGAGGACAGTTGTTGTATATGACCGTGCTCTAAAGGATTTTCGACAACAAGATGCAATCAATCAACATGCGGTTATCAAACTAGACAGTTGCAGTCTGGATCACTTTTGGCAGGGATATAACATCTTCACCAAATTTAGGCAGAGAGGCTATAGTTCAGGTTTGAAGGAAGGACTTCCATACAGGTGGTTGTTCCTTAGATCCTATTCCATGTGCTCATCCAGGTCCCAACTAAGCCACAATTGAAGGAGATTCTCATCAAATTGTAGGGGTTTATCATAGATTGTTGCAGGTGTCAAATCATTGCCCGATTTATATGGTAGAGGATTCCAAAAACGCAGAGCCAACACAGATAAAACGAGCCCTGCTGATGAGAATTCCAGTCCTCCCATCGGGGATGAAGCTATATGTGGAGCTATCCCTAATGCATTCTCCACGTATGCAAATGTTGCTCAGAGAGAATCAGAGTCTATTTCTCACAAGTTACTGCAGAAACGCTTCTGTTGGTGCAAATGAATACGATCGTTGGAACAGGATATCCTTTGCGCTTGAATCTAGATTTTCTGGGATTATCATAAGTCCCTCCTAATGCCAGTGGCATCTTATCACATGTGAATACAACATGTTGGTGTGCAGGAGAATCAGCACCCTACTTACACTTAGCACGGACATTTGATTTGGTTGAACAAGAAAGTGGTAAATTGAAGACAACTGTCATGCTATGCAATATGTTCCGAAGCTTGCTTGCTTTATCACCAGAGGATGTGCTGCCTGCTATTTACCTCTGTACTAATCTGATTGCTCCTGATTATGAGAATGTGAATCTAAATCTAGGTGGCAGCACAATGTTAGCAACAATTGAATATTCTTTTGGGACACAAAAATCTAAGCTGAGAGAAATGTACAACAGCATGGGTGATCTTGGTGATGTGGCTCAAGCATGTCGACAAACACAATCCCCACTCATAATTCTGCGACCTCTTTTAATTGGTCAAGTTTTTTCTACTTTACAGAAAATAAGCAAGGAAGGAGGAAGTGGAAGTAGCGCTAGAAAGAAGGGTGTGATTCTCAGCTTGTTATGCTCTTGTAGAGAGAAAGAGACTAAGTTTATTGTTCGAACTCTAGTTAGGCATATGCGCATTGGAGCCATGATATGAACTGTTTTACCAGCATTGGCACAAGCTGTAATATTAAATACCTCGACTGTTTGCTTACAAGACGGGCTTTTAGACAACTTGAGAATGCAGCTTCAACAAGCATCAATAGTAGCTATGGAGGCTTATAATATTCTCCCTAATTTGAATATCTTGGTTCCTACCATCATGAATAAAGGAATAGATCTTTTATCAACAACTATATCAATTTCACATGGTGTTCCTGATGTGTTAAAGTGTTTTCAAGGGAAGTCTTTAATTTCAAATATGAAGACCCAATGATAGGTCTGGAGGTGAAACGCAGTTTCAAAGGCATTGCTTTTCTGTCACTTAATAATGATCTGCATAAGTTCTGGCCAGTTCAATAGTCAAGTGCTATGTAACATCCTGGAAAACTCATGGCTAGAATTACCTCCATGTTACCTGCCTGGAAGCCATAAGGTCGAGAAGTTTGTGTCTGCCTCTTGACTGGGAAGAAACAGGGTATAATGTTATAATTTTTGCACAGGTCTGAGGCTGCAAGTATAGACCATCTTGGCTCTAGACTTTCTTCCTGGCCCTTCTTTGCACTTCCAGGATTGAAAAGGCTGACCAACATCCATATTTGCAAAGTCTATGATGTTGAAGATAGAGTGTTCAATGCAAGTTGTTGGGCCAAATTCTGGTCCTGCACAGGAGTCGATATCTTCTTTGAGGTCTGAACAAAACAATCACTTTCTTGGCCATCTAGGTCATTCGCTCCTCAATTGGATATGGTTCACAATCCTGTAGTAGGTTTGCAAGGTCCACATTACCTGATATCATCATTGATGGAACATTGAGATCAGAATGCTATACCTCTTATTAGGAGCATTTTAGATGTCTCATTTGAAAGACTCCAAACTCTACAAAACAAGGATGATAGAAGGCAGGAAATACTCCAGATTTTGTGCAGCTGGTTAAGGATTCGATCCACCTTTCCAGTCAAGTTTTCCAGCAAGAAGATCAAATGTACAGGTGGCAGGGAATTCATCAATCAAAAAATACCTTATCAGCTAAATATAAACAGTCAAAGAATCATCTCAAGATTTCTAGGCATTCTATTCTTATGCACCAAATCAAGTCAAAGGCCTTGGGAGGCTAGTCATCACTCCATCAACTGTTCAAACATTAAAATAGGACCAGCACATAGAATAACTTTCCTTTAGGGTTGTATCCCTATTCTCTTGTAAATGCAGTTTCATTTTCTATTTTTAGTAAATTAGATCTAGTTTCATAGGATCTAGAAATTGTTTGTAAAGGGCTATAAAGCCAGAAACATTTGAGGAATAAAGGTTTCGATTTTGGGTTCTACTTGCTGCTACTGTAAGAGAGACTTATGCTTATTATGTGAAAAATTGCAAGCTTCCTTCAGTTGTGTTGTCAGACTTTCTCTTTCCTGTCCTTTGATATCTTATGAGTGAAGGTTCTTTATTGATGCTCATTCAATCTGCATGTGACTGTCATCTCACTAATTGATTGTTTAAGTTGATAATCATAAGTTATTTCCTTGGTTATTAAACCCATTGTGCTTGTTTTATATGAGTATAGTCTGGTTAAATAGCTATCTTCTCTATCTTTTAATCAAACCTTGTCTGACTTCATTACTAGAAGGCCTTGTGAGATTTTGTATTCCTAGACAGTCTTGAACACACAGTCCAGTCCTTAGACATTCATCTTGATCCAAAAAGCACATCAATTATTTAGAAAACATTTTCCAAAAAGAGTTAGTTACCAGGCATCTCCGACTTACAGCCTAGGAGAGTTCCTTGGAGTGATAACAAATTGGCGCCGTCGCCGGGGAGAGGAGATTGAAGCTTAGCTTCCCTGGGAGACGACATAGATCTGATCTTTGATGATAGACAAAGGTCAGACACTACTTGGTTGTAATTTTCTATCTGGCAACTCCATGATTAAAGACTCCACTGGGGAGGATCCAGTTGACAAAAGATGAAGGAGTTAAATTTCAAATCCAGGTACCAGTTCATTAGTCAACTTCGTGAACTGTTGTATTTCTTTATCAGCTCCTTTATACTTTTTCCTTCACATGTTCAAAGAATTATCCTTTGTTTCGTATACTCTGAAGATTATCGGCCATCCTTTATAAGTCCATATTTAGAAGAGGAAAGCTTGCAGCCTCCTTATGTTGTTGACGTCGATCCTATTTCTTTCCCTCAGCGTGTCCATAAAGATGAGCATTGCATACAAATCTCCCTCGTAACTGATCAGCATTGTAACCATGAGAATGATGAATTTGAATCTAAATCATCTCAAATTTCATTACTTTCACCTATTCCTCCTAAACCTTGTTTTCAGCCCACAAAATTTCAGTCTAAGATTAGACAAAGGGTGTTCAAACCTCTCAAGCTACCAGCTCATCTTCATCCTTATCCTCCATATTTTGTTGAGTACCTTCCTCATTTTACTAGAGAGAGTCATGTTTCAGCTGAAAAACATTTGGAGGCTTTTGAAAATTTTATTGATAATCTCGAAATTGTTCATGAAGATATTGTTATGAGATTGTTTTCTAAATCTTTAACTAGAGAGGCTGCTTTATGGTTTAGACTTTTGGAACCTGGATCAATCAGTTCATGGACTGATTTTTATTATGTTTTTTCAAAACATTGGGGTGAGAATAAATGTCTTGATCAGTACCTTAACGATTTTTGTACTTTGAAGAGAGAGAAGGAAGAATCTTTGACTATTTTCAACCAAAGGTTCCATAAGACATATTATGACATCCCATTGGAGATTCGGCCTACTAAGATCACTGCCATGGTATATTATCTAATGGCTCAGCATAATGAACTTGTCCTTCTCTTGTTAGAAAGAAAATCTTCATCATTAGGGAACTTGTTCGAGGACGCTCAAGAGGTAGAGGAGAACATCCGTGCATCTAGGTGGATCAGAATGCAAGATGATTCTGAAAATCTGCAAACATATGAGCAAGAAGACTGTGAGTATATTTCAGATTCCGAGCAAGAAAGCAGCGAGTATGAAGCAGATTTGGACTAGCAGCCTAAGGATGAGTACATTTTAGATGTAGAATCAGATTCGTCAACATTGGAAGAATGTTCTATAGACAGGGAACAAGAAGGTGATCATTTTTCCAGCAAAGGAATAGCCATGGTTGAGCAAGAGAGAAATGAGGTTGGAGCAGATTTGGGACAGCAGCCCACATGTAATTTCGATTCAGTTTCAGGGTCAAATTTTTCACTGTCCGCTGAGTATTCCAGAGACAGGTATGCATGTGAAGCTTATGATCAGTTTGTAAATCAAGAAGAGCCTAAGATGACTGATGATTTCGTAATAAACTATATGTTCTCAGCTGTTTCTTATTCATGTGATGGAAATCCTATTTTTTTATCCTCTTGTGAGCATTATTCGGATAAGGAAATTATAGTTTTAAATAATCACGAATTAATCTCAAGAGGACAAGAAGATGATCAGTCTTCTTGTAGAAGAATAGTCATGGCTGAATAAGAGGCTTTCATAGATGTGCAGTTGTTTCCTGAAGAACAACATGTTTCTTATCTTCTTTACAAGGATCCAGTGGCAGCCTTCATGGAGTTACACTTTTCAGAGGTCTCAAAAGTTTCAGATTTCTCCAACTCGCCCATGTTTTCAGGTAAATATGGTTTCCGGAAAATCTCCTTGTCACTGTGGTTGCATATTCAACATCATTTGCTGATCAGTAATAAAGACAAGATTTCCTCAGTGTTCAAATTGCTTGGATGGCTACTATGGAAATCAGCATTCACTTAACAAATGACAGAGATGGCTAGTGTAGGGGTAGGTAGAAGAATAAGTTCGCCATGCGAGCAGTTTGATTTCTTTTTCAGTTGTTGATTTCATGAATAAGCTTGGGATGCATGCAAGTTACAGGGAAACAGTTGCATAAGCTTGATGACTCCATGCCCAATGCTAAAGGCTATTGGAACTACTAGGTTCTTGGAAACCTCGCAGGGAGGTCTCCATCCCAGCTAGAGCCAGATGTTATCTCCCAAAATAGCCCCGACATTTTGGTTATCTTTAGGAGATAAGATCAGTTTTCAGTAGTTAAGCAGGTCATCAAATTGACTCGTTAACCACCGAAAGCTGACCGTTTCGGTGGATTAGAGGCATATATCAGGATGCCCTTAACCACCGAAATCTTTCCCAATCAAAATTAAAATCCTCGTTCACGCCAAATGTCAACTACATGTCAACAATCAGTTATTCAATATCCAACTATTGAGTCAAAGCCATGAATCAAGCTACGGGTTAAGATTAAATCGACACATAAAGCTTCTTCCAAAGATTGACACATATGCAATCCATGCTCGGATGAAGGATTTATACAGCTGGAGTGATGTCGCGTTGAGGACAGTTGTTGTATATGACCGTGCTCTAAAGGATTTTCGACAGCAAGCTGCAATCAATCAACATGCGGTTATCAAACTAGACAGTTGCAGTCTGGATCACTTTTGGCAGGGATCTAACATCTTCACCAAATTCAGGCAGAGGCTGTAGTTCAGGTTTGAAGGAAAGACTTCCATACAGGTGGTTGTTCTTTAGATCCTATTCCATGTGCTCAGTCAGGTCCCAACTAAGCCACAATTGAAGGAGATTCTCATCAAATTGTAGGGGTTTATCATAGATAGTTGCAGGTGTCAAATCGTTGCCCGATTTATATGGCAGAGGATTCCAAAAACACAGAGCCAACACAGATAAAATGAGCCCTGCTGATGAGAACGCCAGTCCTCCCATCGTGGATGAAGCTGTACATGGATCTATCCCTAATGTGTTCTCCACGAATGCAAATGTTGCTCAAAGAGAATCAGAGTCTATTTCTCACAAGTTACTGCAGAAATGCTTCTGTTGGTGCAAATGAATATGATCGTTGGAACAGGATATCCTCTGCGCTTGAATTTAGCTTTTCTGGGATTATCATAAGTCCCTCCTAATGCCAGTGGCATCTTATCACATGTGAATACAACATGTTGGTGTGCAGGAGAATTAGCGCCCTACTTACACTTAGAATGGACATTTGATTTGGTTGAACAGGAAAGTGGTAAATTGAAGACAACTGTCATGCTATGAAAGATGTTCTGAAGCTTGATTGCTTTATCACCAGAGGATGTGCTACCTGCTATTTACCTTTGTACTAATCAGATTTCTCCTGATTATGAGAATGTGAATCTAAATCTAGGTGGCAGCACAGTGTTAGCAACAATTGAAGATTCTTTTGGGACACAAAAATCTAAGCTGAGAGAAATGTACAACAGCATGGGTGACCTTGGTGATGTGGCTCAAGCATGTCGACAAACACAATCCCTACTCATAATTCCGCGACCTCTTTTAATTGGTCAAGTTTTTTCTACTTTACAGAAAATAAGCAAGGAAGGAGGAAGTGGAAGTAGCGCTATAAAGAAGGGTGTGATTCTCAGCCTGTTATGCTCTTGTAGAGAGAAAGAGACTAAGTTTATTGTTCGAACTCTGGTTAGGAATATGCGCATTGGAGCCATGATATGAACTGTTTTACCAGCATTGGCACAAGCTGTAATATTAAATACCTCGGTTGTTTGCTTACAAGACGGACTTTCAGACAACTTGAGAATGCAGCTTCAACAAGCATCAATAGCAGCTATGGAGGCTTATAATATTCTCCCTAATTTGAATATCTTGGTTCCTACCATGATGAATAAAGGAATATATCTTTTATCAACAACTATATCAATTTCACATGGTGTTCCTGAGGTGTTAAAGCGTTTTCAAGGGAAGTCTTTAATTTCAAATATGAAGACCCAATGACAGGTCTGGAGGTGAAATGTAGTTTCAAAGGCATTGCTTTTCTGTCACTTAATAATGATCTGCATAAGTTCTGGCCAGTTCAACAGTCAAGTGCTATGTAACATACTAGAAAAATCATGGCTAGAATTACCTCCCTGTTACCTGCATGGAAGCCATAAGGTTGAGAAGTTTGTGTTTGCCTCTTGACTGGGAAGAAACAGGGCAGAATGTTATAATTTTTGCACAGTTCTGAGGCTGCATGTATAGACCATCCTGGCCCTGGACTTTCTTCCTGGCCCTTCTTTGCACTTCTAGGATTGAAAAGGTTGACCAACATCCATATTTGCAAAGTCTATGATGTTGAAGATAGAGTGTTCAATGCAAGTTGTTGGGCCAAATTCTGGTCCTGCACAGGAATCGATATCTTCTTTGAGGTCTGAACAAAAAAATCACTTTCTTGGCCATCTGGGTCATTCGCTCCTCAATTGGATATGGTTCACAATCCTGCAGTAGGTTTGCAAGGTCCACATTACCTGAGATCATCATTGATGGAACATCGAGATCAGAATGCTATACCTCTTATTAGGAGCATTTTAGATGTCTCATTTG
>JASDQU010244005.1:51057-70279 GCA_032191745.1 Picea mariana | reverse complement strand
GGTGGTGAAAAAAAAACTATGGATTGAATAACAATCAAAGAGTCCCCCACCACAATTTTTTAGCATAATTAAATCTTGACAAATTGCAATGGCTTTTGCTTCATTATTGGATGTTGTGTCAAGGCCTCATGCAAACTTTTATTTTTTTTGTACCCCAGGTCCATATATGGTCCTCCCCACTCCTGTCACCCCTAGGTTTCCTTTTGATGCTCGATCGAAGAAAAGAATGTGTTGTTTTCTATATGATCTCCATTGTTGAAATTCCTGAGCCCCCAACTTTAGCTGCCATTTGTAAGATTGATATGGTTTTCTTAATCGGTACTTGAGGAGTTTTGGAAACTATATGATGAGAGTTTCTAGCCATGATTTTTCTTCCAATTCATAGAAATTTGGATTGAATTTATCCATGCCAATAGAGAAAATTGTCTCAAATCCCTAGGGAATATAGGGTTTATAGTGAAAAATGAGTTGATTGAGATAGACATATTTTTCAAGAGAGGAATTTTACCATGCTGTTGACAATTAAAAAATCGCAACGAAGTTTTTTTCCCGCAAAGTATTGCTAAAGCCTATTATTATAAGCTAACAGGATAAATAATAATAGTAGGTGGGACCCCCTTGTAGATTGGAGATCAGATCTAGTTCTTTTTTATGTTGTGCTATTGTTCGACATTGCTTACATGGTTGATGAGATCTTGTTTTATTGGCAATCGAATGATGAATAAGACATGTTATGTGTTTCTTTTCTGCTACTCTAAGCTAAAATTTTATGTTACAACGGCCATGTTGTCTATTGTTGCCATTGCTATCAGTGCTTGGATTCGTTATTGTCACACATGCACAATAAACATGTTAGCAATAACACATAAGAGAAATTGAAAAGAAATAAAAACAACCTAAAGGAAAATGTAAAGGGAAGAAATTGAACTATGCTCTTATACTACACTACATGCATCTAAATTTAAGTGATTGTTGTTATCCTAGCTAATGGGTTATTAACTATGCGATTTGTTGAGTTATATGGTTGATACGCATTACGGTTAAGTTGGCAATGGTAAGATATGATATGGGTGGCACTTTTTGACAAGTTATAGATGTTAATTCCAATGCATGGTTTAAATGAATGGTTAATGGGAAGATCACTAGAGTGTACTAAGGAATTAATGGACTGGGGATGGAGGTGACGTGAATTTACTGCACGTCACCCTTACTCCTGCCACTAGCCTCCAACCTGATCAAGCTATTGTTCAACTATGTTGATATGGCTATGCTCTGACTTTCAAGCAGAAGGAGAATCGCTTGGCCAACTCGTGTTTTAAAGTGCTTCTGATTACAGGTATGTCTTTTTTTTATCCATCCATGAGTCTTCTCTAGTTATGAAATAGATATTGGCTCGGATGTATGGGTTTGCGCTTTCCTTAAGTATGGCAACTGTGTAAATTTGTGATTTCTCTGGAATGTTTCATTGGTGGCTTTCTCTACAATTATGTCTGACATTACAGTGTATTGGGTCATTTTGAGTGTTACAAGCCATAGAGGCTCTCTGTCATCCTTGTTGGTTTTAGTTGGAGGGTTTCATTGGTCTAGAATGGTTGGTTGTCTTTGCGCATTCGTATCCCATACCCAGTCTTGGCTTTGATGGGGTTTAATGGGTTTGAAACACCTTGTGTCACTGTGCTTTATTCACTTGGTCATTGAGTTGTTCATGCCAATATTGGTCGTGCAGTGGGTTATGTTGCTTCATCTCAACGTTGTTAGTTGGTTGGTTGGGAGATCCATGAGGGTTATACCCTATGTGTGCTAAGTATCGTTACAAGGACCAAATGGATCCTTGCTCCTCTGATTCATAGATTCTCCTGTCATGGGATTTGTCACCATGTCCACGAAGTCAATCGTCGTATTTCCTGTGTGTGCACCATTGGTCTCGGAGGTTTTTACCATCAAGAAGAGTCAACTCTAGCCTCCCTGTGTTGGTCCACAGAGAAAACCCTTGATTCCTCAAGTTTGAGTGTTGATAGAGGAGACTGTTACGGCCTATCGGGTGTGTTTTTGGTAGTTATGGATTGGTGGTGTATTTTCGATAGAGTGGATTAATGGCTCGCCCCATTGATTATGTGAAAGTGGTGTTGGTTTTGGTATCTAGTCACTGTAATTGTTGTTATAATTGCATGGATAAGATCAGCATGGTTAATTGGATGATTTGTTAAATCAAATACACAATCGTTGTCCTTTTGGTTATTGAATTGTAACCCAGCACTGTTTTTAATTGATTAATTCACAACATTGCTTCATGCATGATGCATGGGTATGTGTGGCGTTCCTACAGCATGTTAGGTCGGGTTGTTGATTATTATGACTGGGGGTTTTAATTTCCATGGGAGTATTGCAATAGTGGTGTTATGGTATGGCCATCCACTTTGTATGCTATGGATATTTTTGGTTGCACCCTCAAAGATAGTCACATATTTTTAAATATGGCTTTGTTGCAATACGATTATTTGTGTTATGATATCGGGTATGTTGTAATTGCCTCATTGTGTTGGATAGCCCAACATTTTGAATGTTTAGAGTAAAAAAAAATTGGACCTGTATAGTCACATAAATACACTTGCGTTTTGTTGAATGGTTGTGTATTTCACATCATAGCGTGAGTTGAAGTGGTGATTTGTTATCTGTCTGTTTACATGACAAGTCAGGATCTTGCAAGTTGAATATGGATCATTGTGTTGACTGTCCACTATGTATGTTTAATGAATATCATGCATTTTAATAGTGTTAAGAATGGATGTTGTGATAGTATAATCTCATTGCAATTTAATTATTAGATGAATTAAAGGACAAAATCGAGTACGATTTTTATGTCTGCATTTGATGATTGAAATAATTGGCATTGGTTGATGAGTTGGCGTTGAACATAGTAGAAGTAATTGACTATGTATTCATGTAGAAATTGCTTAGAATATTAAATGGATAAATGAGAAAAGTATAGCTCCTCTACAGGCTGTTGTGGAATGCATACTGTCTTGTTTGACGAAACTGTGTTAAATATTCGATTACAAACAGTGAGCAAGTTGATGTACATAATTGTTTGAAATTTGCACAGTAATTGTTTGGGGTTTCAGTGGTTATTTGGTTGGTGTGTTTCCTTTCACATAATGGTTTTATGGGCCACTTAATTAATTTTTTGAATAGTAATCACTCTCTTTCCCTACCATTATTTTTTTCTGCTAATTACAACCCCTCGCCTTACCACATTCATTTTTCACTCCCTATTCTAAAATTTAATTACAATCAAGAAGAATTTTGTATTGAAGCAGTTTAGAGTCGCATTTTATTGGTTGGACTACAATGATGTTTTCTTTGGTTTGCATTACAGTTGATTGTTGTGGTCTTTGAGCAGTAACTGTGTTTCTTTTCCCCCTCGTTTTATCATTTTTCTCTCAATAAAAACCCCTCGCATATCCTATGACATTTTGTCACCCCCTGCTCATTGACAAACAATTAAACAATTTGTAGGGATGGGATTCCATGAGTCTGATACATTGTTGAACCAAAATCTATTTCATATTTTTAAAGAGTTTTCATGTATGGTTGTTTAAAAGACTATTTGCTAATCGATCATGCATGCAAGAATGAGTTTTTTCAGCCGAGGTAGCCATGGCAGAGGCAACAGAGGGAGAGGTAATTGTAACAGAGGCCCAAGAAGACCAAGATTCTCCATACACTTTGACGCTGACTCACAAGAGTTAGGCCAATTGTTTCAGGCCAGATTTTTTAATTGGATTAGGCAATGAATGGTCCAACCTAGGCCTGAAAGGTCTTCCTTCCAATTTCCACAAGCCCTTGGTATTCCTGTGCCCCCTCATGTCTCATTGCAACCCGAGGTTCTCGAAATGACGAATGGCAAGAGATTGTCAGCCCGACCGTCTCCCAACATTGTGGCTGGCCCAATTTGTCTTTGCCTGCTCCTCCACCTAACAATCATATTTTCCAAGCTACCCTTGACCACTCACCAGTGCAGTCCTCCCGTGCTAGCAAGAGATTGAAAACTGAGGCCCACCATGCCCTTAACAAAGGAAAATCCACTGCTACCCCTTCGTCACCCTCCAATGGATCTGACAAATGTGTGTCTCCCCGGATGCATTTGAGGAACGATTGTTCCCACGTGATCAGTGAGATTAGGTCTACGCGCTCAGCGCAGCCAAAGGAAAATTCAAGAAAATCGAAGGGTGACAGCAGCAATAAAGGAAAGATTGCATCTCAGAGTGGGAAATATGGCTTTTGAGTTTTTATTTTATCTATTTTTTATGACAGTTGACTTCAGAAGTTTTGGACAACATGTTTTATTTTGGATATATGAGTAATATATTTTTTGAAGATAATTTCAAATATCATGAGCTAAATTTTCAAATGGTAATAAGATGATGAGAGTCACAAGGAGGGGTGTTTTTCTTAACTAACTAGTTATTTTATGATTGTTATGAGCTAAAGGGAGTCACAAGGGGTCCCACCTACTAGTTATTATTTATTATAACCCTTATTATGATTATTACTTTTCCCCCTAACTAAAAAGTTGGTTGAGTCTTTAGTTAACTTAACTAATGAGGTGGTTCAACTACCTCAACCAATTCTGATTTTCTTAAAGGCAAAAGGAAAGGGAGGAAAAAAGGGAGGATAGAAGGAGAAGCATACTAAGGTTTTCTCTTTGAGTTTATGTTGAGATAGTTTAGTTTTCATTCATTCCTTAATTTATCACAAGCCTAATTCTTTTTTATGATAGCAGGGTCTTATTGTAGACAACAACATTCAAGGTTGAATTACATCATTCAGACACTTGTTTTTCAGAGGTGTTGATCTATCTTTGATAGTTTGTGTAGACTTGTCTGTTTGTGAATTAGTTTTCACGACTGACAAAGGCTATTGTGCAGAGTCGAGTGGGAAGCAATCTGTGGCAAGTTGATCCAGATTTTAGAGTTCAGTTTTGATTTTCTATCAGAGGTCCTTTTGTATGTTCCATCGGGGATGTCTAGGTTTGACTTTGGTCTTAAATTTCTGCATGAGATTTTGTAAAGAGAATGACTCTTTGGTGAATTGGAATGAAATAAAGGATTGCTTTATGTCTCATCTTTCTTGATTATCATCTTGGTGTCTTACTTCTGTCTTTACATTTGTTTTTAGCAACTATTATATTCAGAAAATCATATTAAAATGAATTTTCCAGCAAGCTTTTATTTGTGAAAAAGACTAGCCTAAGCACTTGTAATTGATGCTTGTGAGTTAGGATTTTATTTTTTATGGCTATAAACCTAGGGTGACATTCCCATCTATTTTTCTCTAGCCAAGCAGAGTCTAAAAATGTTTGAGTAAGATCATTTCATATATTTTTCTCAACATTTATTTGGTGACCATACTGGGGAGATCTTTGATATCTCTCTGGTTAATTTTTATACTTGATTATCATCGATACATCTTTTTCTGATATTAATTATTTGATTGTTTTATTTCTTAATGATTGTACCTGTTACAAGGCATCCCAATATTGAGCCTGGTCTTCAAGATCGGACCAACATCACTTTGAATCTGTTTAATACCATTTTAGACACTGCCAATATTCATGTTGAGCTTAACCATTCATGGGCAGCAATTGAGTGAGATATTAGTGCCCAAGAACGATTGGAAGCTAGACGTAGACAACCTAGAAATCAGCAGTAACTTTCTTGTTTCTTCAGTTTTGGCCTTTCTTTCATGTCCTTAGACTCTCGTGCTTCTAGAAGAAGAAGAGGCTTGTCACCTGAAATCAATCCTATTGCTGAAATAGGAAGAAGGAATGTTGTGTTATCTGCCAAACAAAGAGCTCTAAGGATAAATTTGTCTGATTCATCCAGTTTGTCTTTCCTTCCCTCATCTATCATCCACAAGATGGCATCTAGTGGTGGCTCTGGTGGCACTGGAAGTGTTGCATCTTCTCAGTCTTCATCATCATCAATGATTGGTAGCTTATATAGCCACCATATCCCTATCCAATCTACCACAAATCCCACCAAGGTCATTAAAAAGTATGGCCTTTTTCAGTTTGAAGAAGACACCACAACCACACCGTGGCATGTGTTCTCTCGTCTTAACCTAGCACTTGCTACTTGTCCCCTTCCTAAATTTAAAGAGAATCTTCCTAGGTTTTCAGGAAGTAACACTGTCACTACAAATGAACACCTGGTGGCATTTTCTAATGCTTGTCACAACATAGAAGCCAATGACAATGATACTTGCATGCGCTTATTTGTCAATTCCTTGGAAGGAAAGGCTGGGACTGATTTCTTTGACCTTCCTTCTAATATTTTGTCTACTTGGGAGGAGTTTATTTACTGGTTCAGGTCCACTTATGGGAAATATAAAAGCCCAGCCAAGAAGTTACGGGAATACAATAACATCGCATATAAGGATGGTGAGACCATCAAGTCCTTCAACTTGTGTTTCACTAAGCTATACAATCAAATCCCCGAACTCATTTGACCTTAGAACCAAGCCGATTTCATGCATTAATACAATGCATTACCTTCCCCCTACCGACGTAAGCTCAAGGAAAAAGCCATTGATAATATCAGTTCCGCTCTGTATACTTGTTTAGAGTATGAGGAACAACTTGAAAGAATAGGTCTTCCTCAGGGAGAATCAGTTAAAAAGATAGACGTGTCCGCTCTCTTACATCTAGTACAACATATGAACAATCGTGTGATAGCATATGAGAAAAGAGATTGTCTCACCTTTCACCTCTGAAGCTGCATCCTCTTCTGCACCTCCCTTTAGAAACCCAATTGAAAATAATTTTCAGCCTAAAGCTATCTTGCCTCGAAGTTGGTGTAACTTCTGCGAGGAACACCACGAGGAAACCACATGTGAGGTAAAGAAGAGTTCCAGAGATAATATCTTTGGTAAGAGACGAGAAGCTACTATTGTTGTCCTAGATTTTGCAGAGCCAGAAGATGTCATGGTCATCAATACTAGGAACAAAGCCTATGCTCCCAAGGGAAAATTTGATCCTCCCTGCAGTTCATTTAGCCCGAGCTCATCCTCATCCGTTGCTACTATTTAGGTTCCTAAATTTCCTGAGAGTCAAAGAATTACCCCCCCTTTCCCCTCTTCCAAATATAATATCTTGAATCAGTTGGCCAACATCACTGCAGATGCAACCCTTCTGAACATGGTTGTCATCCCTGAGCAACATAGGCATCTGAAACAATTCATGGAAGGAAAAGATTCCATTGTAGCCAACCTCTCCGAAAAGGTGAATGAAGAGGACTCATCTGTAAATAAGGTAGTTGTGCATAACTTTAGGTACCCTATGAAAAACCCCTCTTTCTGTATCTCTGTAAAGATTATGGATAAGATTTCCCACTGTTGCCTCATTGATGGCGGTTTGGGCCCAAGTGTGATGTCAAAGATTATTATGGAAGAGTTAGGCTTATCTTGTACAAACGAAAATGCCAAAAGTATGCTCTCATATAGTAGTATACAATAGACAACCATAGGTGAGATTAAATATGTGACCTTAGTTATGTGCGCACACCCTGAAATAAGGACAACCATTAGCATTCAGTTAATTGATATGCTTGTAAGCAATTACTCAATTATTTTGGGAAGAGATTTTCAAGCCTTAACAGGTGCATACCTCTCACTCGATGGGACACATTTATCCGTGCCTCGGAATGGTAAGAACATTATAGCCCTTAGAGAGGGAAGGATTTCACCCTACATAGAGAGTTTTCCACAACCTAATGTGAACTATATCGAAGAGGACCTAGGAGTGTATTCCATCTTTTCTGAGGAGGATAATATTCCTTTGGAACAAATTGATTTAGATGATGATATGTGGCACATGCAGTTTGATGGTTCATGCTCTAATGATGGTAATGGGGATGGAATTATCTTGGTTTCTCCTGTAGGAAAATTTCATAATTTGTCTTACAAGTTAGAGTTTGCTTGTACAAACGATGTCACTGAATTCGAAGCTTTATTATTAGGCATTGAAAACGCCCTTAATCTTGGTTGTGGTCACCTTTCAGTTTTTGGTGATTCTAAGCTTGTTGTGAATCTGACACGTAGGATGTGCCCTCCTAGCAACAAGTTGATGGAATGATACACCCAAACTGTTTGGGCACTTATCTCGAACC
This sequence comes from Picea mariana, assembly GCA_032191745.1. Lineage (NCBI taxonomy): Eukaryota > Viridiplantae > Streptophyta > Pinopsida > Pinales > Pinaceae > Picea > Picea mariana. The sequence continues at coordinate 62,111 of JASDQU010244005.1, read as the reverse complement.
TTTCATCTTTCAACATCACTCATGTTAAGAAGGAGTTGAAATCAATGGCTGATCGGTTAGCCATCTTTGCAGCTTCTCCTAATCAACAACTTTTGCCTCACAGGCCTAATTGTTCTTGTCAATCCTTATATTGTCCATACATCCCTAACAATGTAGAATCTTGGCAGGCCCTCCCTAATGATGAAAGCATTTGTTCTTTCATTCAAGATGAACCACTTAAGCCCGAGGAAATTATATCCATAGAAAACAATAAGATTCCTGAGGGCTTGAATCCTCTTATGGGTTCCTTTTCATCGAGTGATGTAGGCAATAAAGAAAAACAGAAAGAAGAGGAGTTACGAAGGAAAGTGGGTGAATCCATCTCTTGGAATATTGGGGCACTCGAATCCTGAAGGAATGTTAAAATAAATACCCAATGTTCTGATAAAGAAGAAACGATGTTTGCCAAGCTACTTGGTGGATTTCAAAAGGTTTTTGCTTGTTCTTATAAGGATCTTCGTGGTTTTGATTGTGGTCTTACACGACATGCTACCCCCATCAAGGAAAGCATGAAACCAGCTAGGCAAAAACAAAGATCTATTAACTCTACATTCAAAGCAACTTTTCAAGGGGATTTGGAAAATTTCTTAAGGGTTGGGATTATCTTTTTAGTCCACCCTGAATGGGTTTCGAATTGGGTACCTATTTCAAAGACCACTGGTCATATTAGAACCTGCATTAATTTTTTCACCTTCAGTCATGCTGTTATGAGAAATCCTTTCCCCCCTCTCAATATGGAAACGATTCTGTAGCAGGTTGTAGAGTCACAGTTGAGGCCCTTACTTGACAATTTTTGGGTTGCGAGAAAATCCAAGAAAAAGGGGCAGATGCTTACAAAACCACTCTTATCTCAGATTGGGGTACCATGACTTATAAATGTTTTTTTTCTAGCTTACCTAATGCGAGTACCGCTTTTAAAGGACCTATACACACAACCTTCGATGGATTGGTCAGTATACATCTCTATCTTGATGATCTAGTTGTGTGCGTCAAAGGGCTGATAATTAGCTCAGAGTTCCAAGTGTTGTTTCTGGGTCCTTTCAAAATTGATTTTGTCCTGGATACTAACTCTTACGTTCTAAAGGATTTACAGGAATAATCGTTTTCCTACAACACTAACGGTTCTAGGTTGAAACATTACGAGGGACCAACGTGAAAATTTCTAATGTTGTTTGGATCTTCTGTATACTAGTAGCCTAGCTCTGCTTTCATTTTTTTGCTTCTCTTTTCTTCTTTACAGTAGTCTAACTTATTTTTCTGCATTAAAACTTTTTTGCTTCTTTTTTATTTCTGTCTTTTATTGATGTTGTTTTAATTTTTGCAATTTTACTTCTGTCGTGATTTTGTTTCCTATTATCTTTTAGTTAATTTGGTCAAAATAGGCTGTTGGATCAATTCTTCCACAGTGACGCTCCTGCGAAGCATTGTTAGTCAATAAAAATCAATCTTACACAACTATCATGATGTTTCCTCTGAAGGCACCCTTGACGTTGTTATATATTTCCATTGTTGTCTTATAAAGAATTGGTTATCTCCTACTTCTTCTTGCCACTTCTTCATCCATTGAGATTTTTAAGAGCAAGTCCAAAAAATTTCTCCTTGAAGTTAAGAGAAAATTTTGGTTGAATGACTATGCATACAGTGGTAAAACCCCTCATACTTAACACTTTTCATGAGTAATTCCCAAATTCCCGGTCATTTTTCCATTAAATCCGCTCACTTCCCCCTATTGCATAATATTTTCGGTTATATCTTCTTGACCTGATGTTCTTATTCTACGAAATCATGAGTTCTGAGTTCTAAATCTGTTGAAAACAAATTTCCCTGTGGAGTCCCCAGTTTGTTGACGATTCAAAAATCGCAACGAAGTTTTTTGCCCGCAAAGTATTGCTAAAGCCTATTATTATAAGCTAGCATGATAAATAATACTAGTAGTTGGTGGGACCCCCTTGTAGATTGGAGATCAGATCTGGTTCTTTTTTATGTTGTTCTATTGTTCAACACTGCTTACATGGTTGATGAGATCTTGTTTTATTGGCAATCGAATGATGAATAAGACATGCTATATGTTTCTTTTATGTTGCTCTAAGCTAAAATTTTATGTTACAATGGACATGTTGTCTATTGTTTTCATTTCTATCAGTGCTTGGATTCGTCACTGTCACACCTACACAATAAACACGTTAGCAATAACACATTACATAAATTGAAAAGAAATAAAAACAACCTAAAGTAAAATGCAAAGGGAAGAAATCGAACAATGCTCTTATACTACACTACATGCATTGGAATTTAAGTGATTGTTGTTATCCTAGCTAATGGGTTAATAGCTATGGGATTTGTTGATTTATATGGTTGATACACATTATGGTTAAGTTGGCAATGGTAAGATATGATGTGGGTGGCACGTTTTGACAAGTGATAGATGTTAATTCCAATGCATGGTTTAAATGAATGGTTAATGGGAAGCTCGTTGGCGTGTACTAAGAAATTAATGGACTAGGGATGGAGGCGACGTGCATTTACTGCACATCACCCTAACTCCTACCACTATCCACCACCCTAGTCGGGCTATTGTTCAACTGTGTTTTTATGGTTATGCTCCAACTTTCAAGCAGAAGGAGAACCGCTCGGCCAACTCGCGTTTTAAAGTGCTTCTGATTACATGTATGTCTTTTTTTTCGCCATCCATGAGTCTGCTCTGGTTATGAAATAGATATTGGCTCAGATGTATGGGTTTGCGCTTTCCTTGAGTATGGAAACTGTGTAAATTTGTGATTTCTCTGGAATGTTTCGTTGGTGCCTTTCTCTACGATTATGTCTGAAGTTACAGTGTATTGGGTCGTTCTGAGTGTTAGCAGCCATAGAGTCTCTCTATCATCCTTGTTGGCTTTAGTTGGATTGTTTCGTTGGTCTATAATGGTTGGTTGTCTTCACGCATTCATATCCCATACCCAGTCTTGGCTTTGATGGGGTTTAATGGGTTTGAAATGCCTTGTGTCACTACATATTATTCACTTGGGCATTGAGTTGTTCATGCTACTATTGGTCGTGCAATGGGTTATGTTGCTTCTTCTCGTCTCTACTTCATCTCAGCGTTGTCAGTTGGTTAGCTGGGAGAGCCACGAGGGTTATACCTTGTGTGTGCTAAGTATTGTTACAAGGCCCAAATGGAGCCTTGCTCCTCTGATTCATAGCTTCTCTTGTCATGGGATTTGTCACCCTGTCCACGAAGTCAATCGTGGTATTTTCTGTGTGTGCACCATTGGTCCCTGAGGTTTTCACCATCAAGAAGAGTCAACTCTAGCCTCCTTATGTTGGTCCACAGAGAAAACCCTTGATTCCTCAAGTCCGAGTGTTGATAGAGGAGACTGTTATGGCCTATCGGGTGTGTTGTTGGTAGTTATAAATTGGTGGTGTATTGTTGACAGAGTGGATTACTAGCTCACCCCATTGATTATGTGATAGTGATGTTGGTTTTGGTATCTAGTCACTCTAATAATTGTTATAATTGGATGGATAAGCTCAACATGGTTAATTGGATGATTTTTTAAATCAAATACACATTTGTTGTCCTTGTGGTTATTGAATTGTAACCCAACAATGTTTTTAACTGATTAATTCATAGCGTTGCTTCATGCGTGATGCATGGGTATGTGTGGCATTCCTACAACATGTTAGGTTGGGTTGTTTATTATTATGACTGGGTGTTTTAATTGCCATGGGAGTATTCCAATAGTGGTGTTATGGTATGGCCATCCACTTTGTATGCTATGGATATTTTTGGTTGCACCCTCAGAGATAGTCACAGAGTTTTATACATGGCTTTGTTGCAATACGATTAATTTTGTTATGAGATAGGGTATGCTGTCACTACCTCGTTGTGTTGGATAGCCCAACATTTTGAATGTTTAGAGTCAAAGAAAATTGGACCTGTATAGTCACAGAAATACACTTGCGTTTTGTTGAATGGTTGTGTATTTCACAACATAGAGTGAGTTGAAGTGTGATTTGTTATCTGTGTGTTTACATGACGAGTCAGGATCTTTCAAGTTAAAAATGGATCATTGTGTTGACTGTCCACTATGTATGCTTAATGGATATCATGCATTTTATCATTGTTAAGCATGGGTGATGTGACACTATAACCACATTGCAGTTTAATTATTAGATGAATTAAAAGACAGAATCGAGCATGATTTTTATGTCTGCATTTGGTGATTGAAATAATTGGCAATGGTTGATGAGTTGGCACTGAACAGAGTAGAAGTAATTGACTGTGTATTCATGTAGAAATTGCTTAGAATGTTAAATGGATAAATGAGAAAAGTATAGTTCCTCTACAGTTTTTCGTGGAATGCATACTGTCTTGTTTGACGACATTGTGTTAAATATTTGATTTCAAACAATGAGCAAGTTGATGCACAGAATTGTTTGAAATTTGCACAATAATTGTTTGGGGTTTCAGTGGTCATTTGGTTGGTGTGTTTCCTTTCACATAATGGTTTTATGGGTCACTTAATTAATTTTTTGAACATTAATCACTCTCTTTCCCTACCATTATTTTGTTTACGCTAATTACAACGCCCTCACCTTCCCACATTCATTTTCCACTCCCTGTTCTAATATTTAATTGCAGTCAAGAAGAATTTTGTATTGAAGCAGTTTAGAGTTGCATTTTCTTGGTTGGATTACAATGATGTTTTCTTTGGTTTGCATTACAGTTGATTGTTGTGGTCTTTGAGCAGTAACCGTGTTTCTTTTCCCCCTCATTTTATCATTTTTCTCTCAATACAAACCCCTTACATATCCTAAGACCTTTTGTCACCCCCTGCTCATTGAAAAACAATTAAACAATTTGTATGGATGGGATTGCATGAGTCTGATACGTTGTTGAGCCAACATCTATTTCATATTTTTAAAGAGTTGTCATGTATGGTTGTTTAAAAGACTATTTTCTAATCGATCATGCTTGCAGAAATGAGTTTTTTCAGCCGAGGTAGCCATGGCAGAGGCAATAGAGGGAGAGGTAATTGGAACAGAGGCCCAAGAAGGCCAAGATTATCCATACACTTTGACGCTAACTCACAAGAGTTAGGCCAGTTATTTCAGGCCGTATTTTTCAATTGGATTGGGAAAGAAATGGTCCAACCTAGGCATGAAGGGCCTCCCTTCCAAGTTCCGCAAGCCCCCGATATTCCTATGCCCCCTCATGTCTCATTGCAACCCGAGTTTCCCGAAAATGATGGATGGCAAGAGATTGTCCACCCGAAAGTCTCCGAACATCGTGGCTGGCCCAATTTGTCTTTTCCTGCTCCTCCACCTAACAATTAGATTGTCCAAGCTGCCCCTGACCACTCGCTAGTGTAGTCCTCCCATGCTAGCAAGAGATTGAAAACCGAGTCCCACCATGCCCTTGACAAAGGAAAAGCGATTGCTGCCCCTTCCTCACCCTCCAATGGCTCTGAAAAATCTGTGTCTCCCTGGATGCATTTGAGGGAGGATTTTTCCCACATGATCAACGAGATTAGGCCTAAGGGCTCAACGCAACCAAAGGAAAATTCAGGAAAATCAAAGGGTGATAGCAGCAATAAAGGAAAGATTGCATCTCAGAGTGGGAAATATGGCTTTTGAGTTTTTATTTTATCTATTGTTGATGACAGTTGACTTCAGAATTTTGGACAACATGTTTTATTTTGGATATATGAGTAATATATTTTTTGAAGATAATTTCAAATATCATGATGATGCAGACCCCCCCTCCTCTCCTCGGGGTTGCGCGACCTCCCAGTCTAGGATATTCAGCTCCGAACTGAATTGGCTCTTTGAGACCAGAATGGTCTCATTTGTGAATTAACACAGTTCCTCTCAACCCTCTGGTGCAGGTTCTATGGCACCCACGACCTCTTTCCGCAACTTTTGAACTCTCAAGTTTTAGTTACTAGCTCTTTTCTCGTTAGCCCCTTGTCACATGTGACCTCGGGTTAGTTCCTTGCGTAAACACACGATTGCGAGCACACCCAAGAGTGGTTTGGGATCAACCAATTTTCTCCTCGCAATTTACCTCCATTTTCCGCGTACCTCTTCATCGTTACCATGGTTTCAATTACGAACTGCCCTCAAAATTTTAACGTCTGGGCACTTTTTGGCCCTGCAATCGAGCGTGACCATCGATCTTACGATCTTGACGGTGCTTCTGGATTGACGTTTGAGATATGTCTCTTTCAAACCAACGATTCATATCTAACTCTCTCAAATCAGACGATTGATATTTACTTCGTGTCTTTACCTGGAGTCCACGAATTTATGCCACCTGCCCTCTAGATCAGACTATTTACGTTTACTTCGGGTCTTTACCCGGGATCCACAGATTCGTACCACCTGTTCTTCAGATCTGACAGTTCATATCTACTTTGGACGATCCGACGCTTGAGATTTACTTCGGACGATTCGACGGTCCCAAATTACTTCGGGACTTCGAAACTCTGGAAAGTTACCTCTCTTGTGTGTGAAAAACTCTAAGTCTCGCGCACCTTGACTTGATCGAACGGTTGTTGATCCTCTGAATCGGTGATCCAATGACCACTGTATCTCTCCCTCCTGAGCTTTCGAATCCCTCTGACTTAGAGGATTTTCTCAGTATCCAAAGGCCTCGACCTTTGCTCCTCCTTCGAGTCCGTCTATTGGGTCTCTTCTGCACTTATGAAAAGCGTTATCCCTTCTAAGCTTGATCCTTGGAGGATTTCGATTCCCCACACACTCCTTATGTTTCTGGGATTTCGTCAAACTCAGATCCGAAGGATTTCTTGAAAAGAAATTCTTCTCGCTCTCCTGGCGTTCCTCTTGCTTGATGCACACCTTGCAGAGCTCCTCTTTACAAAGTGTTCTATAACTCTGTCTCTCTCTGAACTCAACACAGATTTGTTCATGTGCACTCCTTACACTTCTGTTGATGAAGATCAACGCTACCTCTCCTGAGCTTCTCTGAGGTTAGTTCACCTCTGTCAACGCACTCCTTGTGGACTATGTGCACTCCTTGCACTCAAAAACTCAAAGAAGAGAAGCAATTGAAACTTATTCAATTCTTCACCAATTCATACATTCAAAACATGAACGACATATAAAATCATAACAATGAATGCAAATACATAAACACACAGAAAGTTCATATGCAGGAAAGAATGTTGTCTTTCTATTAATATGAATGTCTGATTACAATATGTGCAGGTTAGACTGTAACAAAGTCTAGGCTCTCTCAAAACAAACTATTCTACTTCCTATTCAATGACAATACTCCTCCAACAGCCTCATTTGGGCATGCCATGTATCTACATATACATGAAGGTTCTTGGGGTTCCCTCTGACTACCTTTCCTATTGAAGTAACAACTAACAACTACTCAAGCTATGTTACATTCAAGACTGAGAGTGAAACTCCCAGACCTCTCGCAATCATTCAATTTCCAAGCGTTTCGCTCTTCTTCAATCATTCGTTCAAAACGGATCTGCAGAATAAACGCCAGCTTTTAGATTCTGATTAATTTAAAATGGCGCACTATGGCGTTGAGTTGTCCCTCCACATGGGATTTGTTGACGATGCTCCTGCATCGTACTCCACTATTGGGAAAGACATGAGATCCTGCTCATGGCTCCCTATGCCATGTTGTTGAGATCCTCCAGTGTCCCATACTTTCTCTTGGAGTTTTTCATCTACTCCTTTTCTTTGTAGCTTCTTTTTCCCGGTTGCTCTTGCAAGTTTTCTTCTGTCCCATACTTCTCTAATGACTACTTCTTGTGATGATTCCATCATCAATCTCTTTATCTCCTCTATTTCTTTGTCCAGCTGGTCCATTAGCTGATTTTCCCCATGCAATATGCTATGTTTCCTTTTCTCTCCATCAATTTCCAACTTGACTTGTTGGATAAGATGCTTTTGCATTTTTACCCTTCTCTACAGGGCCTCCATCTCTTCACACAGATCAAAAAGATCCATGCTATCTGTTTCTTCCTCCTATGTTGTAGGTTCGTATTCTACAATTATCTCTTGCTCATCTCCTTGGCTGAAATTTTTTAGCAGTTCCATTGAATGCTCTTCTTTATCCATCTCTTGGGCACACTGAAATGTGTGCTCTTTCTCCTCTTCACCAATCTGATCAATCTGAACTTTCATGTTATCTTCATCTTCTGTGGCATTAGTTGGCCACTCTGCTGTAGACTCCAGTTCTACAATCTCACCACTAATTTGTTGCTCAGCTTCCTCCTTCGAAAGACTGACTTCTGTCATCTCCTCTTGTGTTGGTTCAACTCCAACTTCCTCTAGCTTCTCCCCAGGTTGGTATGTTCCTCCACCTGTTTCCAATTTGACATATTGGAGATGCCTACTCTGCATATTTACCCTCCTCTCTAGGGATTTCTGTTCCTCATACAACTCATCAAAATCTATGTTGTCTGCTTTCTCTTCTGCTGGAGGCTCCAGTGCTGCAGTCATCTCCTGTTTAACCCACGGGCTGAAAATTTTGAGCAATTTTGTTGAATGCTCTTCGCCTGAAATTTGCGTAACTATATCTTGATAGCCATATTTTGGTTCTAGATTGTCCAAGAAATCCTCCAACATCTTCAACTCTTTCTTCCATTGAGTGAGAAATTCATCTGAATTCTCCTCTCTTTCCGTTGGGGCAAACATCAATGTCATCTCCTTCTCCTCCTCTTTGACAATCTTTGTTGGATGTCTTTCCTCTACTACACCTGCATCATAGACATATTTAGCTTTAAAATCATTTGGCTCCATGGCCTCTTTCTTGTATTCTTGTTGCACTACCTCCTCATGTGCAACAAGAATCCAAGAAAGAGGCCATGGAGCCAAATGGTGAAGTCAAATTGTCTTTTCTATCTCCTTCATCTGAAATCTATGAACAAATCAATGCTGATACCTCTTGATGATATCAGACTATCTCCTTTATCTCTCTTCCTCTTTTACCTATTGTATGCAAGCAAAAAATTCTGCTCTGATACCACTTGATGCAGACCCCCCCTCCTCTCCTCGGGGCTGCACGACCTTTGGGTCTAGGATCTTCAATTCCAAACCGAATTGGCTCTCTAAGACCGGAATGGTCTCATTTGAGAATTAATACAGGTCCTCTCAATCCTCTGGTGCAGGTTCTATGGCACCCACGACCTCTTTCCGCAACTGCTGAACTCTCAGGTTTCAGGTACTAGCTCTTTTCTCGTTAGCCCCTTATCGCATGTGACCTTGGGCTAGGTCCTTGCATAAACACATGATTGCAGGTGCGCCCATTAGTAGTTTGGGATAAACCGCTTTTGTCCCCACAATTTACCTCTAGTTTCCACGTACCTCTTCACTGATATAGTGGTTTCGATTGTGGCTCGCCCTCAAAATTTTAACATTCGGACACTTTCTGGCCCCACAATCAACCATGACCGTCGATCTTACGATCTTGATAGTGCTTTTGGACTGCCGGTTGAGATCTGTCTCTTCCAAACCAACAATTTATATCTAACTCTCCTGAATCAAATGATTGATATTTGCTTCGGGTCTTTACCAGGAGTCCATGGATTTATGCCACTTGCCCTCTGGATCGAACGATTGATGTTTAATTCGGGTCTTCACCCAGGATCCACAGATTCGCACCACCTGTTATTCAAATCTAACATTTCAGATCTATTTCGGATGATCTGATGCTTGAGATTTACTTCGGATGATCAGATGGTCCCAAATTACTTCAAGACTTCAGAACTCTGGTAAGTTTCCTCTCTTGCGTGTGAAAAACGCCAAGGCTCGCACACCTTGACTTGATCGAATGACTATTGATCCTCTGAATCAGTGATCCGACGACCATTGTCTCTCTCCCTCCTGATCTTCCGACGTCCTCTGACTTAGAAGATTTTCTAAGTATCTGAAGGCCTTGACCTTTGCTCCTCCTTCGAGTCCGTCTATTGGGTCTCTTCTACACTTATGAAAAGTGCTATCCCTTATGAGCTTTATCCTTGGAGGATTTTGATTCCCCACACACTCCTTGCGTTTATGGGATTTCGTCAAACTTAGATCTGAAGAATTTCTTGAAAATAAATTCTTCTCGCCCTCTTAGCGTTCCTCTTGCTTGATGCACACCTTACAGAGCTCCTCTTTACCGAGTTTTCTATAGCTGTTTCTCTCTTTGAACTCAACACAGAGTTGTTCCTGTGCAATCCATGCACTTATATTGATGAAGATCAACGCTACCTCTCCTGAGCTTCTCTGATGTTAATTCACCTCTGTCAATGCACTCCTTGTGGACTATGTGCACTCCTTGCACTCAAAAACTCAAAGAAGAGAAGCAATTGAAACTTATTCAATTCTTCAACATTCAAAACATGAATGATATATAAAATCATAACAATGAATGCAAATACATAAACAAATAAAAACTTCATATGCAGGAAAAACTACTTTCTTTCTATTAAGATGAATGTCTGATTACAATATGTGCAGGATGGACTATAACAAAGTCTTAGCTCTCTTAAAACAAACTATTCTACTTCCTATTCAATGACAATACTCCTCCAACAGCCTCATTTGGGCATGCCATGCATCTACATATAAAGGAAGGTTCCTAGGTTTCCATCTGACTACCTCTCCTATCGAAGTAATAACTAACAACTACTCAAGATCTGTTACATTCAAGACTGAGAGTGAAACTCCCAGACCTCTCGCGATCATTGAGTTTCTGAGCGTTTCTATCTTCTTCAATCATTCATTCAAAATTGATTTGCAGAATAAACGCCAAGATTCCGATTAATTTTAAAAGGTGTGCTATCGAGTTGAGTTGTCCCTCCACATGGGCTTTGCTAACGATGATCCTGCATCACATGACCTAAATTGTCAAATGTTAATATGATGATGAGAGTCACAAGGAGGGGTGTTTTTCTTAACTAACTAGTTATGTTATGATTGTTATGAGCTAAAGGGAGTCACAAGGGGTCCCACCTACTAGTTATTATTTATTATAACCCTTATTA